>JADRCH010000015.1:13827406-13848383 GCA_019843965.1 Rhynchomys soricoides | reverse complement strand
TATATGTGTGTGCGCATGTGTGTTTGTGTGTGATTTATGTATATGTGGTGTGGTATGTGTCATGTGTGGTCTATGTATGTGTGGTGTGTATGTATGTGGTATGTGTGTGTGGTCTGTATGTGTGTGTGGTGGTGGGGTAGATACTCATGGCCACAAAGGAGGGTAAAGGAAGGAGACAGCAGCAGCTGGGGAGGGGGCTGTGGTGCAAAGGGACAGCTCCATCTCGGGTTAGGAGTAAACCCCACATCTAAAAATAACCCAGCCTTTCTCCCAGCAGGGCTGGCAGCAGGGTTGAGAAAGGCACACTTGCCCTTTTATGGTAAGAAAAAATCCAGATTCTCAGAGGCAGGCTGGGCTGGAGCCTACAACTCTGGATGAAGCCCAACCATGGGGTCTCGGGTGGGATAGGGCTGGTGGGGCTGCAACTTAGTGGGATTTCCTAGTCTGAGTCCCGACTGTCTGTAAAGAAAGAGTAAGGTAGGGGCAGAAAGGGCCACCGGGAAAAGCTGTGCTGGTCTGCTGGATGTTGGTATTGGGTCCTAGGAAAGCCAGGGGTATCTGCTAGATGCTAGTATTGGGTCCTGGGTATCTTTTGTTCACACACTTCCCTGTTCCCAGGAAGAAAGAAATTGAGTCCAGGTAGGGAAGGAGATTAGATTTCTTGTGCAGGAGTTCAAGACACAGAGGTACACCGATCCAAGTTCACACCCAGGTTGGCTTTTGTGCCCATTGTTCTGGAAAGCAATGTAGACAGTGGAAAGAGCACTGACCTGGGAGTCACAGACCCTGCTCCTCTTCCAGATTTGACCTGCTTTGTGACCTTGAATACTCTGCTGACCCTTTTTGGTCTTAGCTTTCTTCACTGGGATAATTTATTTATAATTTATTTTATTATTATTATTGTTTGATCTTAAGATAGCATTTTATTATGTAGCTAAAGGTGTTATAGAGCTCATTATGTAGACCAAGGTAGCCTTGAATTCACAGAGATCCACTTGCCCCTCTACCTTCCAAATGCTGGGACTAAAGGTGTAAGCCATTATGTCTGGCTGACTGGGATAATTTTAAAGAGCTTCCCAGAACATACACATTCTCTGTCTCTGCCTCTGCCCCCCCCCCCAGAGAAAGAGAGAGAGAGAGAGAGTCATATTGCATGGTTCAGGCTCACCTTGAACTCACTATGTACCCCAGGCTAGCTTTGAGCCCCCAGCAAACCCTTCTCAGATTTCCAAGTACTGGACTACAGGCGTGAGTCACCACTCCAAGCTTGCTTCCATGCTTTTTCTCTCTCTGGGAATTTCTTGGCTGGAAAGCAAAGCTTGGGCACAGAAGAATCTTTAGGCTGCTGTTTTCTTCCTGCAGCCCACCCACTTCCTGTGCCAAACCTCCTGGGTAATTCTTAGATGAGCGAAGCAGTAGATCTTAGTGAGAATCCTCTGCTTTTCTGGCTCCTTCGGTCCAGACCCTACTGAACACACAGAGGCCAGAAGGTACCTCTTGTTCAAGGTCTTAAGGAGATCTAGGCAGAATCCAACAGAACCAAGGACTTCCCTGTCCCAGTCTTGGGGATTCTTTTTGCAAGAGGCCCCCTTCCATTTGTAGTTTCAATAGTGTGGGGGCCATCTCTGTCCCCCAGCTCACTATACTGACTTTTGTGGCTAGACAAGGGAAGCTGTTTGCTTTCCTCACCAGCTTCTTGCCACAGCCACATATAAAGGGACTTGGAAGACAGATCAGCAGGAATTGATAGTAAGTTGCTATTAGCTGGCAATAAACCATGACCTGTCCTCTTGGATACCTGACTCTGCTCTGTCCCTGCCTTTGATTTGAGGAGCCTCATAGTCTTCACCATTGGCTAAAAGGCAAAGGAGCTCTAAAGGGTGTATCTACTTGGACAGTGTGATTGTGGGGAAGTATTTTCTCAGATTCTTTATCACTGACATGAGGAGACAGAGCTCTGATGCTTATAGACAAGGAGCATCTTACCAAGAAGTCACAAGGATACCAAGGGGAGGACATCAGAAGGTGTGTTCCGGTGTGAGCCATCCTGAGGCAAGGGGTTATCACTCAAGGTCCTCCAAAGCCTCTTCCCCACACCTTGTGCCTTTATTCAGGAATGCCTGAACCCCCTCTGCCTGGCTTGAACCTGGGTTCAGGAAGCTCTAATGGTGAGCATCCCTACCCTGCCTGTTGGCCTGGCTGATGTTTGGCTCAGCTATTCTAGGATCCACCCACTGTTGGCTGGTCCCTGGGCATCTTTCCTGAACTGTCCACCTCCCTAGGCCCTAGAAGGTAATGGGCTACCTAGAGTTGCTCCTGTCCCCCAGCTCACTATACTGACTTTTGTGGCTAGACTAGGGAAGCTGTTTGCTTTCCTTACCAGCTTCTTGCCACAGCCACAACTGGGGAAAAGGCAGGAGAAGAAAAGAGAAAAACTGAGACATCTTGGTCATAAGTCAGCTGCTTTCCTGTGACCTTACTGGAATCTCCATGAAGACTCTCTGGAGCGTGTGAACCGGCTCTCAGAGACTCTGACCCTCTGGTCTCACTCCTGCTGAGTAGGGAGGCCATCGGATGACCGGTCCCAGGGGGACCTTTTTCTCATAAATAGGCTCCAGGTCTCTCTGGTCAGGCCTGGAGTCCCCTGGGAAGATGAAAAGATCACAGTAGTATAAAAGGAAGTGTGGGGGAGGTAGGGGAGCCCAAGAAGCCCCTGTGCAAAGCCAGGGCAGAATTGACGTCATATCTGGCTTGAATCTGACATGCAGGAAGCCAGGGACTTATGTTCCATGGCTGTCCCATGGCAGCCTGCGTGGACATGTGAAGTTGCAGGCTGCTTGCTGGTGGGAAAGGCCTCACGGGGTCACCATTGCTGTCATCATTCTGTGTCATCATTGCTAACCTTGTATGCTTCTTGGGATCAGAGGCTCACTACTTCCAAATCACTCCCTCCCTCTTTGAGCAGACTATTGGAGACCCCACTAGTGTGCAGATGCCTCTGGCATCTCTGGGCCTTCATGCCCTGTCCTCTGGGCTGCAGAATCCCTGCTCCTCAGTAAGCTTTTGAGATGTTTGAAGTTGGTGATTATAGCATGCTGTCTCCCTGTCACGGCTCTTTTCCCTCCCCTGACATCTGAGTATTACTCCCAAGCCATATTCCCTCATCTCCCTGCTCCTCTAGGACTGATGGTGTTTTGGGGACAGGGACAAACAGATTAAAAAACAAACAAACAAACAAACAAACCTCTACCATCAGAAACCAAAAAAGCTATCTGACGGCTCAAGCCATTTCCGAGCCCAGGTCTCCCCCTTCTACTTCCAGCCTCAGTGTGCTTTTAAAGCCCCTGAGAATCCTGAAAGCCCCTTTGCAGTTCTGCTTCCTAGGGGTCAGACACACTCCCTTCTCCTCTCCACCCTGTTCCCCTTTACTCCTCCACCTGGCAGTTTCCTCCCAGATAGAGTCTTGGGTGACTACATAGACTGGCCATGAGCTATCCCCCTCCCATGCCAAGTGGTGGCATCAGAACCTGAAGAGCTCGCAGGGCAAGGTACTTCCTCAAATGTAATGGCTGCAGAGCCGAGACCAGGCCCTTGTTCAGTTCACTTCAGAGGATACCTTAGGTTATCCAAGGTTGGTGGCTGCATGCCTGAGATCTGCTGGCTCAAGGAAGGCAGGCAAGTGGGGGGTGTTATCATGGCCACTACTTATGCTATCTAGGTCAGCAGCCTGGTTTGACTCGTCCTCATTCCGGTTTGGCTAGGAGAAACAGAGGAGGAAAGGAAGGGAGAGTTGGTCCAGAGGGGTGGGGTTCTATTGATCACCCTCCCTGTGATACAGCCAGGGTCCACGGGGGGGGGAGACTCTGTTTATTCTGTTAGCATAGTTATTCTCAATCTAGAAGTCACATAGCTTCCTCCTCAAAACATCATGTGTTCCATAAAGGAAGCAAATGCTGGGAATGATTCAAATCATAGCCTTCTTGGCTGGTTCTAGAAAATAGCAGCTAAGCCGGTGGACTCAGCCAGATTTGGAGCTGAGTCCCAATGTTGCCTATTAACCTATATAACTTTGAGCAAATGATCAGATCCATCTCTCTGAGCATCTGGCTTATCCAAGGGATGAAGGTACTTACCTCAGGGTACTGGGCAGGGAGGCCTTGGCACATAGCAATTTGGGTTATGTGGGAGACTGACGTGCTGGGAATGAAACACATGACCTGGAACCAAGCAAGCACTCTACCATGGTACCACGAGCTAGCAACATCCCCAGTGTGATAACTTTTCTGAGACAGGATCTCATGTAGCCCAGGCTGGCCTTGAGCTCACTGAGTAGCTAACGATGGCCATGAATTCCTGATCCTGCATCCTCCATCTCCTGAGAGCGGCCATTATAGACACATGCTGTTATTGTGTTGAGAATTGTTTTGTTTTGTTTTGTTTTAAAAAGAACAAAAGCATCTTACTCCTTAGCATCAAGAAGCTAGGGAACCCCCCCCTCCCCCAGACAGTGGTGGCACATGCCTTTAATCCCAGCATTTGAGAGGCAGAGGCAGGTGGATTTCTGAGTTCGTGGCCAGCCTGGTCTACAGAGTGAGTTCCAGGACAGCCAGGGCTACACAGAGAAACCCTGTCTCGAAAAACCTAAAAAAAAAGAAGCTAGAACCCAGCAGGGCATCCCCTCCACCAGAAGCTGTGTGGGGTGGGGTTGTAGCAGCTACTTTTTCTTGCATAATCCCTGTGTGCCAGTCATTACTCCATGGGTTTCAAGGGCTTCCACTCCTCTGATCCAAATGGCTCAATAAACTATCCTTGTTAAGTACCTTAATCTCCCTACTTTACAGATGGAGCCATGGAGACTCAAGGAATCACAGTTGCTTCCAGGCAAAAAAATTTGCAAGATTCAGAACCAAGCAGCCTGTGCTGAGCTGGCCTCACGATCCCAGAACCCTGTGGGGCTTAACATTGTTTTTATAGCACTTTGATTATAACTGCTTCGTTCCTTCATCTCGGACACAGGGGACACCTCCAACCCCCAGCCTCTGCAGAACTCTGTATCTGCAACAGCCCCAAAAAGTGGTTGAAGGAGCTGGGCAGTGGTGGCGCATGCCTTTAATCCCAGCACTCAGAAAGCAGAGGCAGGCGGATTTCTGAGTTTGAGGCCAGCCTGGTCTACAGAGTGAGTTCCAGGACAGCGAGGGCTACACAGAGAAACCCTGTCTCGAAAAACCAAAAAAAAAAAAAAAAAAAAAAAAAAAAGTGGTTGAAGGAGCTGGGCTATATGGGCCAGGAGAGTAGAGAGTAGACAAGGCCCACTTTGCCTCAGGCATGACTCAAACCAGAGCAAAGGTTTGTGGCACTGTGAGGCTGCCACCAACAGAGTCTTTTGCAAGCAGGAAAATGGCTGGCCCCAGAGCCCTCGAAATATGTGCTGTTGCCAGATCCCTGTGGGACCTGTCTAAACAGGCTGTTAGCTGAAGCTGCCCCCTGCCTCTATCCACCTAAGCCCTATAGCTCACCCTTAGGTACTGGACCCAGGGTGCATCAGGATGACGGGTGCTCAGCCTCCTCCATGGTCTTCCTAAGTGCCTGTGTGGACAAGGATCAGCAGCCTACAGAATACACAGGACTGTGCCTGCCTGCCTTTTCCTTCCTTCCTCCCTCCCTCCCTCCCTCTCTCTCCTCCTTTCTTCTGTCCTTCCTTCCTTCCTTTCTCCCTTCTTTCCTTTCTTCCTTCCTTTATCCCCACCTCCCAGCCCTTCTCTTCCCTCCTTTACGGTGCTAGGAATGAACCAAGGGCCTCATATATGCCAGACAAATGCTCTATTACTGAGCTACATCCTCAGCCCTCTTTGTTACATTATTTGGTGTATACAAAATAAAGTCTGTGATGCATATATGTCAAGATCCCGTCTTTCCAGTGTAGTCAAGGAGAGGAGTCCACTCAGTGGAAATAGCCCGATGACTTCCAGCCACACCCGGGACCTAGCAACCCTGCTCCAGGCACAAACTGGGAAACTCTGGCCTTTGTGTACAGGAGGTGTGTTTAAAACTAACAACAACAAAAAAAGAACATTTCTCACAATGTCTCCTTCCCCCCCTTTTTTTCTTCTTCCATGATGTAGCCCTGGCTGACCTGGTTGCCTTGAACTCACTGAGATCCCCCTGCCTCCAACTCCTGAACGCTGGGATTAAAGGTATGTGTCACTGTGCCCAGGTTTCTCATAGTTCTTTGAACCACCCAGGACACTGAAAAAAATGACAAAGCCACCGTCAAGGACTTTGGAGACCTACTCTAGGGAGTCGTCTCACCTGGGGAGTCACTCAAAGCTGGTTCAGTACGGTGGCAGCTCAGGATCTGGAACTTTCTCTTCAGCAGAGCTGTGTGTATTAGCTTTTCTCAAGCACTAGCCAGGTAGGAGAAAGGACTGAGGTTGGTCACAGAGCTACAGTGTGGCTGGGGATTGGGGTGGGGTGAAATAGTGATTCTCCTCTGTTCTGGAACAGTGGCATGGCTGAGAGTTAGCAGTAACCTTAGAGCTGGGAGCCTTTTATCAAGTCCCAGTACAAATCCTGGGAGTGGAGTCTCCCCACATGTCTGACTTCCTCATAGCGCTCGGGTTTGGAAAGGCAGCTGAGAGCATGAAGGTAGAGGCTGAGTTGATGCCTCCTGCCTAGTTTCTAGTGGTGAGACCTTGAGTGGGCGGTGGCTTCCTCCTCTAGACCCAGGCAATCAGCTGACTCTTCTTGAGAATAATGGTAAGAAGAGAAACTGTGGCCGGCCGTAGTGGCGCACGCCTTTAATCCCAGCACTCGGGAGGCAGAGGCAGGCGGATTTCTGAGTTCGAGGCCAGCCTGGTCTACAGAGTGAGTTCCAGGACAGCCAGGGCTACACAGAGAAACCCTGTCTCAAAAACCAAAAAAAAAAAAAAAAAAAAAAAAAAAAAAGAATAGAAACTGGCTCTGGGGGATGGCCCCATACATATTCTATCTGTGAGATTTATTGGACACTTCCTAGGAAGACTACAGTGGCCGTAGCAAAGCAGGAAGTTAGAGGGTCTTGATGGGGACAACACCCTGGGACAGCCAGCACACATATACAGTGTCTGACCTCTCTGTAAAATGGGAATAATTGCACTTAGTTCCCGCAGTCCGCAAGGCTTCAATAAACGTGAAAGTTTCAGGTTCCTGGATCTCCTAAGTGCTCAACAAGTGAAAACAATATATTTCTTACTCACAATACCTGAAGAATCCCCTGGTTAGGCGGACACACATTTTGCCCCAGCTCTGTTGTCAACTAGAGCTATGCTTCCACCTGGGGTTTGTAGTTGCCCAACTGTGTCCTGATTGCTCTATGGCGCTGGGGCCTTGACGGCTGATTCCTAGTTCCAAGCAAAGGGTGAGTGCAAAGGGAATTGTCTTAGGCTGGTTGCTTTCTGCCCCTTCCCTCTGATGGGGATTTGTCCTACCTTTCTTTCTCTGGGGCACTCTGGGCATCTCTTCCCTCTGTCTCCTCTCCTCTCCAAAAACATAGGTGAGGCTTATGCCCCTTGGTCGGAACTTAGGCCACACCTATTCCACAGAGGAAGAAGCCTAAGCTGAGGGGGCAGACACCAGATCAACCTCTTCTACTATGCAAACAAGCCAGAGTTCTACTCTCTCAGGGGGAGCTCAGTGCTTCCTTCTGAACCATATGGCCTTGGGTGTCCAGATGCAAGAAGGAATAGATGTTGCACAGTCTGAAGCTGGAAGACTGTGTTCCATTCTGGGCCTGAGTGTTGGATGCTGCCTGTGTCCAATCTGAGCACTGCCTAGCCCCACAGTATCCAGCATAGACCTTCCTTCCAAGGCCCTGGAAGCTGCCTGTGATTTCTTCACCCCATTCCTGCCCTGAGGTCCTGCACTCATAACTTATTGCATCAGACCTCATCCCTGTGTCCAGCAGAGGCAGCACAGCACCCTGGGGAAGCCAGATCCCAGGCTTCAGCTAGATGCCCTGGGAGTCTTCTCTATCACCTTAAGCTCAGCCTCGACATCTCCCAGAGCTTTGACCAACTGCTTGGACTCAGAGTCTATGGTCTAAGATGGATGTAGCCCAGGAATCTCCTGAGGGGACTTCCCCCAAATGGCTCAGAAACCACACCCTATGTCTCCAAACCATTTGGTCCAGTCATTTCCTTACACATCTAGACAGGCAAGCTGGCTCAGAGAGGCATGGGTACCTGCCCAGAGCCACATAACCCAGAACTGAGTACAGATCTGGGATCATAGTTCAGCCCCTCTCCCCTCCCCTCCCTTCTACACACAGCCAGCCCCCCCATCCTTTTAACCCTGTGTCTCCTACTCTCTGGGGGCTTGATTTTACATGACTGCTTCCCCAGCTTTGGCTTATGGACCCATTATTTGGAAACAGTTTTCCTCAATTGGAGCCCCAGGTCCTTGGAGCTGTAGAGTGAGCACCTGATAGAGACAGGGAAAACCACCCAGATGTAGCACGCTGGGAGCTTGGCCCCTAACTCCTCATTCAACAGAAGCAGCCAACAGGCTCATAGGACTAGAGCTGCTCAGGGCTAGGTCCAATGCTTGGAGATCACCAGATGCAGCCCTGCTACAGATGGGAAAACTCAGATCCAGGGAGGCAGAAGGCACAGAGCAGTTAGAAACCAGGGATAACAGAGCTCCTGGAAGGAAGCCCCAGAGACCGGCGCAGGGACCCATGTCTGTGGCTGGTCCTTACCTTGACTGGTGTCTGGTCCAGAGATGACTCTTCAGAGGTGGAGGCCCAGTCTATTTGGGGTGTGGTTGTGGGTGTTACTGCTTCTCAACTAAGTTCACTTGGATCTGGCACCTCTTGATGCTACAGGGGCATTTTTAAGCAACTGGCACCGGACCCCCCTCTGCTCAGCCCCTTGCCCGTGGCTTTCTGGCCACCGAGCCCTCGCTGCCTTTTACCTTATATGAGCTGAAGAAGCAGGACTGGTGTTGGGGCAAGGCGGGTGCTGTGTTCTCCCTGGGTCCCCCATTGGCCAGGGCACCAGCCACGTGACTGCCTCGCCTTGACCTGCCCCTGGTGCCGAATGTTGCTTTTACCCCCTAAGGAAGGAGTGGTTGACAATTTTCATATTTCTTCTAAATTTGGAGGTTTCAGACAATGCTGAGGGCTTGGCTCCAGCCCCCAGAGCCCATGTGGAAGTTATTAAACTGGAGAAGGGCAGCGGGGGGAGGAGGAGGCAGGGAGGAGAGGAGGAAGAGAGTGGGGGACGGACTTCTGAGGGCTGCCAGTTGTCAGCCTGGGAACTCAGCAAACTCCTGGGAGAGAGCTCTCAGGGTGTGTGTGTGTGAGAATTTCCTTTTTCTCTCGCTGCCTTGAGTCCCAGGACGGGACAAGGGGCCCTGAGATGTTTTGAGAAGCCCCCAAGAGGAAGACATAAGTTTAAGCTTCTTGGGCTCAATGGGTGATGGGAATGACGACACATAGCAGGCCCTAGGTAGGCAAATCTCTTCTCCAGAAATCCAGTACCTTGAGTGGCCACTCCTATCCCCCTGCAAAGGAGGTCCAGGGCCCACACAGTGAGGCTGCCCAGATAGGGCAGGCTTTTGCAGTCAGGCATGCCTTGCTGGGGACTCTCACTCTAAGGAACAACCACAGCTTCTTTTGGTGTCTCACTCTATGGGCTAGGTGGTCTAGGACTCTCAGGTCTTAGTGCCGAGTTTACAGGTATGCATCACCACACTCAGCCTAAGGCCTGCTTCTGCTCTACTGGCAGACATCATCTGAGAGAATTGTGGGCTATCTCAGTACTCCTTACTACAGGCCCTCCTAGGACTCACCTCACACTATCTTTTCCGTCTGCCTGGTTTACCACAGGCTCTCCTAGGAGTTGGTGACTTCCTGGACCAGCTCTGAGCCTCCAGGCTTCCCACAGGGCCGGTCAGAAATGCATATGGAGGGGCTGCTTGAGAGGCCTTGACCAGTGGGAAGCTCAGCTCTTAGGTCTGTGGAGAGCTCCTCCCAGTGGCCAGTCATGCCTCTGCTGAGGGACACCACTCTGTCCTTGCCCTTCGTGGCTCAGGGTTTCCCTTTCATGTCCACACTAGGTGGCTTTCCACTGACTATTCACAGTCTGATACAGGTACCCAGGCCCCAGGCTGGGCAAGAGCCAGGGCTTCCTGGGGCCACACTCTATGATCTGCTCCTATTGTTCATTTCCTGCTAATAACAGTCTCATGCCATCCTGTGTGGGTCCAACCAGGATGTCTTAGGTTATGGAGTGAGATGTCAGACTATTGATTTGGGGGGCAGAGAGGAAGCAGGGTCTGTTTACATATCTTTGGCTGTCCTGGTAGTCACTAGGTAGACCAGGCTGGTCTTGAACTCAGAGAGATCCTACCTGACTCTGCCTCCTGAGTGCTGATATTGAAGGCATGTGCCACCATACCTTGACCACACTGTTGATCTTAACTGGCTCCCAATCAACTAGGAGAATAAAACACTTCTCACCTACTAACTGGTCCTTCAGGAAGAGTTCTCTGGATGTTGATAGGCCCGTGCCTCTTTCTGTCTTTACTATACCCAGCTTTGAGTGAGGGCCAAGTTATCTGTGGCACTCTGAAGTTCCATCTTTGTGATAGTAGGCTACTAGATACTCCCTCTCTGCATGGCCATTGGGGATGGTGGGGGAGGGGTAGTGTGAGCAGGAGAAGAGGAGGGGGTTGGAGTCATCCTGGGCTCAGCTCTACCCCTTGATGCCTGAGAGGCTAATAATGGCCTCCTTTCTCCTTCGAATGGAGCTGATGAAGCACTCAGTTCCCAAGGGCTTGCCACATGGCAGTCACTTTAGATGCCCCTGCTTCCTTCTGTGGGCTGGGAGATAACCTACTCACATGCTTTCACTGGAATGCAAGTGAGAGAAGGCTCATGATGTCCCTTTTCCCAGTCTCTGCATGGGACTTAGCCATCTGACAAGGGTGCCTGGAGTGAAACTTCATCTCTCCAGCCCCCAGGTTCCAACTGAGTACAACAATGGGCTGCCTACAGGGCCCAGAGGGAAGGCAAAGCCAGCCCAACAGCACCAGGAAGGAAAAGCCCCTCTAGAGACCATGCTACCTCAGTCATGCATTGTGGCTTATGATTGAAAGGAAGAAGCAGCAGTGTGAGCTCTGGGGACATGTCATTGCCCCTCCCTCCACCACTCCCCCCCCCCCAAGCTCTGCAGGTTCGAGTAGCTGGCTCTGCCTGTGAGCTAACAGCACAATTACCAGAAAGTCCACTGGCCAGTCAGGTATTGTCTTAGTCAGGGTTGTTGCTATTCCTGCACAAACATCATGACCAAGAAGCAAGTTGGGGAGGAAAGGATTTATTCAGCTTACACTTACACATTGCTGTTCAGCACCCAAGGAAGTCAGGACTGGAACTCAAGCAGGTCAGGAAGCAGGAGCTGTTGCAGAGGCCATGGAGGGATGTTTCTTACTGGCTTGCTTGCTTCCCCTGGCTTGCTCAGCTTGCTTTCTTATAGAACCCAGGGCTACCAGCCCCAGGGATGGCACCACCCACAAGGGGCCCTCCCCACCTTGATCACTAATTGAGAAAATGCCTTACAGCTGGATCTCATGGAGGCATTTCCTCAAGAGAGACTTTTTGTACAGTGGAAACACAGGAGGGACTTTTTTTTTTTTTTCTCGGACACAAGATCTCATGTAAACCCAGCTGGCTTCAAGGTTGCTATGTAGACAATGCTGGCCTTCAACTCCTGAGATTACAGGTGTGTGCCATCACACACATCTACACAGTGTTAGGGACCCAACCTACTGCTTGTGCGTGCTAGACCAGCACTCTAGCAACTGAGCTACATATACCCCCAGCCCTAGAAAGGCCTTGAAACAATCAGTGAAGACATGAAGGACGGTAGGAGCTGATGGATTGTCTCGGTAAAGCAGGGGATTCTCTGCCACTTGAGAATGCAAGTAGAGAGTGGATAAGAACCTGCGAAGTCCCTTCCAGCTCTGAGACCCTCTGAGTTCCACTTCATATTTCAGCCCTCAGCCTTTTCCTTGCTTTTAGCTTGACTTCCTGCCAATTCACCCCAAGGATAAAAGTCAGAGATGAGAAAAATTATATTTAGACAGGGTCCATAACCCCTAAGTTAAAAGTTAAGCTCCAAGCTGGGCAGTGATGACACCTGCCTTTAACCTGCTGGGAGGTAGAGGCAGGCAGATCTCTGTGAGCAGGAGACCACCCAGGTCTACATAGTGACTTCAGGGACATCCAGGTCTATGTAGAGATACTTGTCTCAAACAAAAAAGAAAAGAAAAAGAAAAAAAAGGTTAACCTCCAAAACATCATGGTGACATACATCTATATCAGCTCTCAAGAGGCTGAGGCAAGAGAATCACTAAGAGCTCAAGAGATGTGTATTAATTACTCTTCTGTTGAAAGAGCAAACTGAAGGCAGGACAAGGCTATGAACTCTCAAAGCCCATGCCCAGTGAAGTAATTCCCCAAGTAAGGATCTACACCTCACTAAACAGTACTTCCAACTGGGGACCAAATGTTTAATTACCTGAGCCCACTGGAAACATTTCACATACAAACCACCATGACCAGCTGGGGCCAAAAATCCAGGCCAGCTCAAGTGAGACTCTATCTCAAAACCCAAACCCAAACTAAAACCCTGCATCCACAACCCATCACAACAAACAAACAAACAAACAAACCAGACATGGAAACACATTAGGAAGCAGAGGCAGGCACCTCTCCATGAGTTTGAGGCTGTCTGGCCTGGTATCCATAGCATGTTCCAGGCCAGCCAGGACTAGAGGGTGATGCCCTATCTAAATAGATACAAACAAACAAACCAAAACCCCAAAACAACAACAACAAAAATCCCCAATATTCCAAAATGTTACATGCCTTCTCCGATGATGTTTGAATTAGGGAGGTGAGACTACATGGCTTCTTCACTGCTGAAATTTGGGATGGCTCATCTCCACTGTCAACTTGACTGGTTTTAGAATGACCATGAAAAGATCTCTCTGAGAGAGTCTATGAAGATCTATAAGGTTGGAAGACTCCCTCTGAATGTGGGTGGCATTATCCCACAAGCTGGGGTCTGAGACAGAATAAAAAGAGAAAGCAAGCTGAGCCCGGACCTCCATGCTTGCTGCTTCCTGACTGCATGTACAGTGTGACCAGCTGCTCTCAAGACTTCCTCTCCCTGATGAACTGTACCTTCCAACTGTGAGCCAAAAGAAACCTCTTTCTCATTAAACTGTTTAAAGTGTGTGTGTGTGTGTGTGTGTAGTACCATAGTACACATGTGGCGGTCAGAAGACAACTTTTCAGAGTCTGTTCTCTTCTTCCAGAGGTCAAATTCAGGTTATCATTCCGTGTCTTTATCTGTTGAACCATTGTGCTGTTCCACCAAGTTGCTTTTCTGAGGAAAGTAGTTAATTCAGAATTCTATTATTTTCTTCTCCTCCTCTTCTTCCTCCTCCTCTTTCTCTTTTTCTCTCCCCACCCTTTTTTTGGGGGACAGGGTTTCACTGTGTAGCCCTGGCTGTCCTGGAATTCACTCTGTAGACCAGGCTGCTAAGAACTCACAGAGATCACCCGTCTCTGCTTCTTAATCGCTGGGATTAAAGGTGTAGGTCACCACCACCTGGTTCAAAATTCTTATAATTACTTGCTTTGTGATGAAACCATTCTCTCAAAAAACATACTCCCATCAGCAGCTCAATTGGAAGAGTAGAGGATGTAGTAACTCTCAAAGATCACGCTAGAGAGCTGCCTTCCACGCATTCCACGTATTAATGAGGCTTTCTAACAAGCCTGGTACTGAAGACCCATGGTAGAATTTCACTTGGGTAAAACACAAAATCTGTGAGTGGATGAGGTGGGTGAGTGTGTGAGCAGCCAGGTTGAATTTGTTTTGTCTCTCCTGTAGCCTTCGGCACAGACAAGCTAAAACAGATTCTGACTATGCAGTGCCTGAGGGAGCATCTCTGGGAATGGCAGGGGAGGGTAAACTGCCCATTGTCCTGGAGAAGGATGTAACAGACCCTTTGTGCTGCTCGCCAAGGAAGACTGGTTGTGGAGGTGGAAGAAACAATGTGTAGCATAGTTCTCCCAAAATGCCGGGACAGCCTGGCATGGGACACTGACAGGAAATGGCAATGGATTGCATTATAAGGCTCTGATTAGTTGGCGTGGGACCCTTTCCTGGTATAGTGGGAACACTGGCTTCCAACCCTCTGGCCCCTTTGGCAGTCCTGAATTTGACCCCACAACGCAGGCAATAACTCACTGAGATCAGCCTAGGTTGGTCCTTTCATGTTTTCCCACAGCAGTGAATGAACTCACAGGACCAAAGGGGCTGACTCTGCTTAGACGATCTGCAGACCATCCCCCAAAACCTTATAGGACAGTGAGTGTGTGTGTGTGTGTGTGTGTGTGTGTGTGTGTATGTGTGTGTGTAAGCTGGAGAGGGCAGAGGGGCTGCATATCTGACTTACTGCTATTACCAACATAGGGCAGCCTTGAACATTTGGAGCTGAACATCCAGCTTGAACCTCCAGGGACAGCCCTGACACATTAAATGTACCCCATATGTGCAAAAGAACATATCACAGGGCCTGGAGAGGTAGCTCAGGGGTTAAGAGCTCTTTTAGAGGACATGGGTTTAGTTCCCAGCACCCACATGATGACTCACAACCATCTATAAGTCCAGTCCCAGGAGATCTGATGCCCTTTTCTGGCCTTGAGGGCACTTCGTGCATGTAGCACACAGATAGGAATTCACACACATGGGTGTGCATGGGGGCAGGGGTGTGCACATGCCCACACACCCACACATCAACCCACCATAAATATTAAGTACACTTCAGTTATACAGGTGAGTTTGTGTTTGGTTGAGTGTGTAGCTAAATGCATTGTTGGAAAGAGCGTGCTGAAAGAATGTTCAAGTTGGATAACAATGGAGCTGTCTTGCCAGGTCATTGCTACTCTTGCCCTCAGAAAGGTGTGCCATGGATAGTCTTCTAACTCAAGTTGGCCAGACTAAACCATGCTGGGGTGGCCAGTAAAACACTTCTTCTAGTGTGTCACAGTGTGTTATTTCTATCAGGAACGGAGTAAAGGAAGCCTACCTTTGCTAGAGTGGCTGCTCACCTTCTAATCTGAAATGGAAAGCAGAAAGGGTGAGTCCACTCCCCACCCCTCTTTCTCAGCTGAGATCCAGCTCCTGCTCTTAGACCTTGGAGATCCCAGTCTTGTCCTGTGGTCCCCAGGAAAGAAACTAGCAGCTCACTGGTTCCCTTGCCTTTGAATAGGATGCCAGCAGCTTTCCTGACTTTTCGTTTCCAAGTGCGTGGGGTGGTAGTATATACCTGTGTGTGCATGTAACTGTAGGTGTCTGAATCAGACGGTTGACAAGGTGGCACCCTTCTAAGGCTATGAGAAAAAAGGGTTGTCCATACCCTTGCTTAGTGTCTGGAGAGTAAGCAATCTGACTTGTAGATGAATTACTCCCATTTCCATCTCCGTGTTCATGTGGCCTCACTTCTGTGTCTGACTCTAATTTCCCCTCCTCTGAAGGGACAGTCGTCTCGCTGTATGCTGATGTGACCCCATTCTAATCATATCTGAAAGCCCTATTTTCAAATAAGGTCAATGTCTTAGTTCTCTTTGCTGTTCCTGTGACTAAATACTCAACTCAAGGGAGAAAGACTTTATTACCTCATAGTTCAAAGCATAGTCTGTCATGGTGAGGAATTCAAGGTAGCAGGAGTCTGGTCAGATCACAGGACCAAATTCTGAGGTGTTAAGGATTAAGACTTTATCGTATTAATTTAAAGAAGGTCTACAAGTCAACCCTGGACTTGAGTGAGGAGACATTGCTACACACATGACCATGTGCTGGTGCTTCCAAGAGCTGTAGCAGTGGCCTTCCTCTAAGAAGACTGGATGAGGTCGTTTCCAGTTTAGATTTTAGTTTGAGCAGGTTGAAAAAGATGCTCTAAAGACTCTTCAGCCTCCATCTGATACCACCTACCTACCACACCATCCATCCATGCCATCATTCTCAATTTCAGATCCTGAGCATGAGTCTACTAGAAATTTCCTTGTTCTCAGAAACCAAGAGGTGGAGAGGGCTAAACTCCTGTGATTGACATGTGATAGCCAACTACCTGTTGACTAATAGTTTCTTCAGAGTTGAAACATTCCCTCTAGGATGAAGTGGAGGAGGAAGTTTGAGACTCAAGACTTCAGAGATAGACAAAATGTCATGAGTTTAGAGTGGCAGGGGGTAGAGGCAATGGGAAAGACTTAGAAGATTCTTCAAGGCCCCTACCAAGCTTTCTAGAAGGGGTAAGCAGCCTTGAGGGACTCTGACTAGCCACACTGCAGAGAGCTCTCTCAGATCTGGGACAGTATGCAGAGAGTTCTAGGGTTGCAGCTTTCATGAGTCATCACCTTGTTGGGGTTGAGCTTTTCAGTGAATCATCACTGCTCCTGTAAGTGACCACTCACTCAGACTCCTGATGGGAACCCTGATAAAAACCCATTTCTTCATCAAGATGGACTTTGGTGCAATCATTACTTAGGTCACTTATGGGTTCCCTTTCTGGGATGAGTAGGTGTGTTTGTGTGTGTGTGTGTGTGTGTGTGTGTTGCTTCATCTCTCCCTAGGAAAAGTGTCTTACACAACACTACTGGTTGGGAATCTCCATTGAACACAATTCACTCAAGATGATGTGGTCCCCAGAGCTGTTACATACTCTAGACTGGACTCTAATCCCACCTGCTGAGAACTAACTTTGTAAATTCTTTACACAAGGCTATCATACCCAGTTTTTTGGTTCTGTTATACTTTTTAAATACTTTAAAGATGTATTTACTTTTTTTTTAAAAAAAAGATTTATTAATTTACTTTATGTGAGTATATCACTGTCTTTAGACACATCAGAAGAGGGCATCAGATCCTATTACAGATGGTTGTGAGCCACCATGTGGTTGCTGGGCTTTGAACTCAGGACCTCCAGAAGAGCTGTCAGTGCTCTTAACTGCTGAGCCATCTCTCCAGCCATGTATTTAGTTTTTATGTGAATGAATGTTTTGCCTACACATATATATGTGTACCATGCATGTACAGTACCCACAAAGGACAGAGGAGGGCATCTGATCCCCTGCAATTGGAGTTGTGAGCCACCATGTGGTTGCTGGGATTTGAACTCAGGACCTCCAGAAGAGCTGTCAGTGCTCTTAACTGCTGAGCCATCCCTCTAACCCCACTTTATTATTTTTTTATCTTAGGATGACTTCAAAATACAATCGTCTTTTCTTGGCCATGATAGTTCTTGCCACCACCACTGTCTTTGTGCCCTGGGAATTGAGTGCATATGCAGCCCAAACCCCACACTCCCCTCCAGTGCATTATGAATGGATGAGAAGGGATCAGAACCAGGGAGCCAGGCTTTCCATCTGTTTGGCTACTGCCATGCTGTGGGTGACAGGGACCCAATCCATAAGAAAGGCCCATATTTTCTGCTTAACTGGCAGAGTGTGAGCAGGGAACTGAAGAGGGTGTGGGTGTATCTTCCTGTCTGTATCTGCTCTCCTCGATAGTGAGCTTGCTTGCTGAGGGCTGCAGATAGTTTGGCCGCTTTTTTCTCCCTCAAATAAAAGTGCCCACGTAATTGCTTGCGTGCAGAGTGCTGAGGTGGATACCATGGTGTCAAGGCAGGGAGGTTGGATCATTTCTACTGCATAGTATTTACTAATATTCCCCTTTGGAGAAGAGTGAGAACTCATTTCTTCCGGGAAAAGAGGGACATCACTTGGTGGTGGGGGGGGGGGGGCTTGTAACTGAAGTCTTTGGGTAGATTCAGCTTAGATGCATCTGGGTCCAGGGACATCTGTCTTGTTCTCTGAGAATGCATTCTGGGAAATAAAAGAGGGAAGGGTTGGGGGAGGAGCAACGTCACTGGCAGCCACAATCAGGATCAACTGCACTGTACAGAAGATGGTGCTATGTGACATGAAAGGTCTTGTGAAGCCTGGAAGATTTCAGAAGGCAGTGGGATTAATGTACTCAGGGATTTGCCCCTGCCTTTATTGGGGCTGAGACACTAACTCCTGTCTGACCTTCATAAGAACAAGTGGGGTGCTTCAAAGATAAAGACTGCCTGATTTAAGGGGCTGTCATCATCTCGGGAGTCGGCAGGTCAGAAGACACTGATTACTAATTAAGCTTCTCTTGTCTCAGTGATGGAAAGGGCATGCCAAGAGCTCAGTTCCTACTGGGCAGCCTGGGAAACTTCTGGGAAACAGTTTGTAAGGATTCAGAACAAGGCAAGCCTCCCTGGTGTGTGTGTGTGTGTGTGTGTGTGTGTGTGTGTGTGTGTATACACAATTTTAGCACTGGAGAGAATGAGCAGAAGGATCATGAATTTCAGGCCTGCTGGGAGACATTGCCAACAAACAAACAAACAAAATACTGTCTGGGAACATAGCTCAGTGGCAAAGTGTTTACCTAGTGGGTGGAAGGATCTTTCCTCCCACCTTTATTTGGGTCCAGGAAATTGAACTCAGGTTGTCGTGCTTGATAACAAATATCTTTACAGCTGAGCCATCTCTCTGGTCCTTATTCATAGATTTTTATGGGTATGTTTCTAAGCGGTGAGGGGCGTAGACTGAGCAATGCGCTCCCGAATGAGGATCGTGACAATCAGTAGATAGGTTGGGACCTCAGAATCTTGCCAGGTGGAGGAGTTTTCGGGCAAGCTCTCTGTGCCCCAGCTTGGCTGCAGAGGAGCAGAATGGTATTCACCTTCATAAGAACCCTCCTCCCTCCCTATGAGCATCCACTCCCTGTCTCTGTGGATGAAGAGCTGGACCATGGTGATGGATGAGGTGATATCCCAGCAGGGGTGGTACCTGGTTATTTTGATTATTTTACCTGCTCACTGTAGGACAGAGCTATATTTCTCTCCAGGCGCCAGGGTTATGCTCTCAGAGAGGAGTTGGAAAGAGGAGTTTCCAACTGAGAGCAACCTGGCTAGTGAGTTTAGAGAAAATGAACACCCCTCCTGTCTGGTTTGCACATAGACTGTGCTTGCCCATCCTCTGCCATGCTGCAAGGATTTGGGGGAGGGGCTCCCTTCCCTCCAGATACCCTGCCCAGTATTTCCATCTGATACTCTTCAGCCTGCTTTGCACACTGCTGCTGACTCCAAGCCTTCCTTCATAAACCACTCCGGATTGTTAAACAAAACCTATAATTAGAAGCCAGGTTTGCTAGACCAAGTGAAAAATGTAACATTGTCCTCTGTCTGTTCACTGGACACTCAGCTGGTGTCCCATGACCCAGAGGAGCTGTGACCTTGGGTTTCCAAGAAGCCTTAATAAGGTAATGTTTATAAGGCTCTTAGCTTTGTAACTTCGCTGGAGTACAGCCCTGCGAAGAGAGGACATGCCATAATTCCAAGATGGTCCCCACCCCCGCTATCTTGATGGCGAAGCATGTTGTCCCCTTAGGTGGTACACGGAAAGTCCCCAGCTTTAGAGTAAAGGAAGTGGACTCTCATCCCAACTCTGACACTGCATGCTGTGTGGCACGGCACCCGTTTCTTTCCGTCTCTGGACTTTCGTTTGTCCGTCCTTAAACTAAGAGTCGAGGGGTGTTGATCTCAAAGCCTCTTCCAGCCCCAGCAAAGGCTATTTCTTTCCTGTGTTTACCACTATGTTTCATCTAAAGCAAGGATTCGTTTCCAAATTCCGATTCCCTTCTCTTGATACCACAGAACTTGGTAATGAACCTGAGCCGTGTACCTCTGGGAAGGGGTTGGAAAGACACATGGGCACACCTTTCTCTGCCTCAGTATTCAGTCCCCAATCTCCATCCAGTGAGAGGAAATGAAAAGGCAAACAACAAACACGGGACAGTCCTGAAATGGGACAACATGGGGGATACAGGGGAGAGCCAGAGCTCTTCTGTGGAGAGATGGTCACACCAGCTCATCATGAGAGAGGACTGAAAACTCTATGAATCAGACTCTGATAACCTCTGTCTTAGGGTTTTACTGCTGTGAACAGATACCATGACCCAGGCAACTCTTTTTTTTTTTTTTTTTTTTTCGAGACAGGGTTTCTCTGTGTAGCCCAGGCTGTCCTGGAACTCACTCTGTAGACCAGGCTGGCCTCAAACTCAGAAATCCACCTGCCTCTGCCTCTGCCTCCCAGGTGCTGGGATTAAAGGCGTGAGCCACCACTGCCTGGCCCAAGGCAACTCTTATAAGGAGAACATTTAATTGGGGCTGGCTTACAAGTTCAGAGGTTCAGTCCATTATCATCAAGGCAAGAACATGGCGGCATCAAGGCAGGCATGGTGCAGGAGGAGCTGAGAGTTTTACATCTTCATCTGAAGGCTGCTAGCAGAATACTCACTTCTAGGCAGCTAAGATGAGGGTCTTAAAGTCCACACCCGCAGTGACACACCTACTCCAACAAGGTCACACCTTCCTTTCTTGTGAAAGATTTATTTATTTTACGTAACTACACTGTAGCTGTCTTCAGACACCCCAGAAGAGGGCATCAGATCCCATTACAGATGATTGTGAGTTACCATGTGGTTGCTGGGATTTGAACTCAGGACCTTGGAAGAGCAGTCAGTACTCTTAACTGCTGAGCCATCTCTCCAGCCCCAGGGCCACACCTTCTAATAGTGCCATTCCCTGGGCTGAGCATATACAAACCACTACTACAATCTCCATCCTGCCAGCCCAACCCCCAGCAAAGGTGAGTACTTTCTTGTCAGCCTCATTTTACAGATGAAAAGCTAACAAAGAGGGGAAAAAGAGGGCTGGACGTGCAGCTCAGTGGTAGAGTATTTGCCTGTCGTATGCTAGACCCTGGGTATGATTCTCTGTCTTGCACTGAGAGAGAGAGAGAGAGAGAGAGAGAGAGAGAGAGAGAGAGAGAGAG
>JADRCH010000015.1:13810958-13827396 GCA_019843965.1 Rhynchomys soricoides | reverse complement strand
GAGAGAGAGAGAGAGAGAGAGAGAGAGAGAGAGAGAGAGAGAGAGAGAGGAATGGCTCAGCAGTTAAGAGCACTGACTGCTCTTCCAAAGATCCTGAGTTCAATTCCCAGCAACCACATGGTGGCTCACAACCATCTGTAATGGGATCCGATGTCCTCTTCTGGTGTGTCTGAAGACAGCTACAGTGTACTCGTCATATATATAAAATAAATAAATAAAATCTTTGTGTGTGTGTGACAGAGAGAGAGAGAGAGAGAGAGAGAGAGGAAATTTGCCCAAATGAAGTGTGTGGTTGGAATAGAGATTCCAAAGCCTGTCCTTGGCCTCTGTAGATGCTCGCCTACAAATCTCTAAGCCTACTGCAATGCTCATGAGTATGATGGGAGAGTTTTCGTCTCTGCATCTCTGAATGCTTCTGATGGGAGGGCTCTGTGACCTGTGCGGGTCACGTGGCATAGGTGATGAGGGCACCTTGGCTGCTCCACCTTCTTAGGATTGGGGGCTGCTAATTGTTGCAGCACAGTAGGCTAATCCTGACTATGGCTGCTTGGCATGGACAGAGACATCAGGCTTGCTCTATGCATTTTCAGCAATGTTTGGGCAGCAGAACGAAGGTTCAGACAAAAGGTTCAGGGGGAAGACCAAAAGACACTTGATAGGTGTGTCAGAAAAATGCCCTTTGATGGTCTCGTGGAGCTTGGGAGCTAAAGAGGAGATCTGTGATTTCCTTAAGAAGACATGTGGTTCTGGAATGCCCAGCCAGACCTAGTTTGAGGGCTAAGATAATGGGGTAAAAGCAAGGGGATACTAGTAAGGAAGAGAAAGTCCTCTGAAGATAGCCATGTACAACAGACAAGTCAAGCTGTCTCCAGGAGAGCACACTGGGAAGACAGAGCCGGGTCAGCCTGACCCCTGCATCTCTACAGGGCTTACTCAGTGTCCTGGCACTCGGGCACAAAGCCTTCCAACCGATAAATCCTCTCCCTTGCAGATGTGTACAGAGTCCAGGCAGCTATGAGCATAGTTTGAAATCATTCCACCTTATGCCCTTGGTAGAAGCCATCTGATGACCTCAGCTTTATCTTTCTCTAAACCAAGGCAAAGACTAGGGAAGTTATGGACCTAGTTTTTCATCCCAAGCTCTGTTTGTCTTTCTCTCATTGTATGGCCATGAGCAGGTTATTTCTCTTCCCTGGGATTCCTTCTTCTTCTCTTGTGTTTATAGTGACTTCACTTCCTGTACTGAGGAAATGAAATCACAGGGTTGACTGTTTTTAAATTGTGGAGTGCCACATGCCTATGAGGAGTGTCACTCTTATCCTTAGGCAGTGGTCACCTGCCTCTGTGTAGGACCTGGGCAGGTCATCTTGTGTATCCCAGAGCCAGGGTCCATAAAGCTCCTTCCAACATCGAGTGATGATGGAGCTTCTTTCCTGAGAGCCAGGCTCTAGAAATGGCTGACATCACCAGGCTGGCTCTTCTTCCCTTGTGATGTATAGAGAACTGATCTCCCATGGAAATTTAGTGAAATATCACTTTCTGGGGTCAGCACTTTTCTCCATTTAAGCTGAGCCAAGGGTCACAGACTTCTCAGAAGATGCAGCATAGCTCTTGCAGAAGATGCAGATGTTGTCATAGATACAGGAGATCCAGAAGGCTGAGCAGAAGGGCTCAGCAAGAGCTCTTCCAAGATGTATTGTTGCTCCTGAAACATGGACATTGTCACATCTGCCACTGTCCACTGGAGCACAAGTTTAGAAACTAGCGTAAGTGTTTCATGTTGTCCCCCAGTGCCTAGGACAATGCTGGGTGCCTTGCAGTTGTGTAATAAGGGCACTGCTCACTAACTGGAGAACACATTTAACCATCACTATTTCTTCCAGAGCATGCAGACGGGCTGAGTTGTGAGTCACTGTAGCCCTAAGCACCTATGAACTTACTAGTGGTCACTAGGATAGGGACAGAGGCCCTGGCAATGGCCACCAAGGCTCCTTGCCCAAGGGTAAGCGACTGTGCTCAGAGTTGTTGTCTGTTTCCCAAATGCTGGGTTGTGAGCTGCCCTTGGGGTGAATGCGAGCAAATCTGTGTGGTTCTCTTGGCTCTCCAGGGCAGGTGAATAAATGCACTCATTGCCTGTAAGCAGTGTTCCCTGAAGGTACTCTAGAGCTGTAGCAAAGCACTGAGACACTACTCTCAAGGCCATACACCCCCAGATCCACAACAGAGAGCCACCTCAAATGAAACAGCTCAATGCCAGTCTCCCCGGCTAGAGTCTAGTGTTAACTCTGACCTGCTCTTCCACTCTAGCCCCCCTCACTTGTAAGACGGCAGAAGATGCTGGCTGGCCCATCTCCTCACCTGTTCCCATAACCTGGCTAGATCCTTCACTGGGACCAGGGCTCTGCAGCTGTTCTCTGCCCCTTTTTGCTGGGTAATGGGGCCTCCTTCCCTAAAGAGACACAGAGCTACTTAGGATGGGGCCTGGGGGTGAGTGGTGGCTTGGGAAATGGGTGTCAGAGTCCTGGAGACTCTAACAGATTATAAACATCCCCTGGGTCTGAGGCACTGACGTTTGGGTGAGCAAGAGGCCTGGTGCCTGGGCTATGCAGACAGGCTGTTTATATCCTGCTCCTTCCAGCCCCAGGCCTGAGCTAGTACTGGCAGGAGGATTATGAGCATGGGGTCCTGAGGTACAGAAGATCAGGGAGTTCTCCTTGCTGGGAGATTCTAAAGCTTGGGAAGCCTGATCCCCCCTGTCTTGCCCACACAGTGCCCCTAGCCAGGCTTCTTGCTCTGCTGAAACATATAGGGTGCCCACTCTTCCCTAGAACTCTTCCTTCTATTTGGGGGTCTCTCTGGGAACTAGAAGGTTCTAGAACTGAACTGACTAAAATTATGCCATGCTACCTGGTTGGACAGAGCTAAGAACAGTATGTTCAAGCAAACAGTAGCTAGGCCGTTCATGGCACACTTACAGACACGTCACACGTATGACCTCAGTTTCATTACTCTCTCTCCCTTGATGGAAGTTGGGGTGCCTGCTACAAACAGGTAACCACAAACAGCTCAACGACTGCATGCCTCTGATTGAGGTTCAGGTTGCTTTGGTTCAAAGTCTATGTCTAAACATTAGTCTTCACAAAAACTAAAGAGCAAGAATACACCCATTAAAGCACACAAGAAACAAATGTACAGGAAAAATAGCCCAAAGAGACTAAATACGAAGTGCCTGTTACATCAACGGTGGAATGTGTACCCTGAGAGAAGAATGTTCTGGAGGCAGGGAGGTCACCAGCAAAGACCCCACACTGGAAGGGCTGGCAAGGTATCCCTGCCTGTGGGAATGTCTCTGGGTAGTGAGTGCTACCCAGAGACACAAAGCAAGCACACAGTCAATCTGCAGCCTAGAAGCGTGGCCTTGGTGTTTTCAGGGCTGGACACTGGCTGACGGGCATCTCAGGGTTGGTCACTAGAGGATCCCAATCCAATTCACACTTGTTTGACATCCACCCTTTGGGGTGCAGATGCTAGTGTCTGACCTAAACCCAGGGTCCTACTGACGTGGCTGTCTCTCTACACGTCTCATTCCCCCAGCTGTTCCCTTTTTTGAGAACTGGGAGCTTGTTGGCTAGGGCTATTCCCACCAACAATGTTCCTGTCTCTGGAGCTTAAAATAGCCCCTCTTGGCTGGGGCTCTGCAGTGAACAGTGAGGCAGGCATTTGTGCAAATAAGGGCTTGTGAGACGGGTTCCTACACAGGAGGGAGGGGAAAGCAGCATGGCAGAGGAGGCCAGGCGTCCTGGAGGGATGCACTTTGGGCCTCTTGACAGCAGGAATGCCTGTGAGTTTCTTCCTGCCTCCCTGACCTAACTGGATCCCCTTGACCAAGGTCTAGGCCCACATCCCCCAGAGCCTCTTGACCTGGCTGAGGTTCCAGGGTGGGCTCACCAAATAGAAAAGCCTTTTCATTTCCCCCCTGGTTATAGCCTCGTCCCCACTCATTTGATAAAGCCAACTTTCTACTTAGGAATGCCCCAAAAGCATCCCAGAAAGCCCAAACTAAAACTCATTTTCCTAATAGCAATTCCAATTTCTGTCGCCATGAGTTAGCTGGTCAGGCATTGCACCAAGCACTTTAATGCACATTCTCATTAGAGCCTTACTGGAATCCAATGAAAATCAAGTGGTTGCTGTTTGGAGACAGGGTCTCTTGTAGCCTAGGCTGGCCTCAAATTTACTATATAGCTGAGGATAACCTTAAAGTTCTAAGTCTCATGCTTTTGCCTTCTGAATGCCAGGATTACAGGCATGAGCCACCACACCTAGTTTAGGCAGCGCCAGAAACTGAACCCAGGGCGTTGTGCAAGCTGGGCAAGTGAACTACATGCCCATCCCCCAAGCTATTATCTCTATTGAACAGAAGAAACAAAGGCTCAGATAAGGCAGCTTCTTTCCCAAGGTCACACAGCTACTATGAAGAAGATAGGACCAAGACTAAAATCCACCAACCCGTGTAGTCCTGACTACGCTGGAGGATATACCTGTCCCTCTGGACCCCCACAGCTCCGATCTCTCACCCTGAGTTCCAGCATCTCCATCCCATGTTACAACTGGTTTGATTAAATGTCTCACATTGTGCTTTCTGTGTGTCAGAAATGTTAGAGCTAAACTGCCTCCTAGCTTGGGAGCTCTCAGGTCTCCAAAGGACTGGAATCCCTGCCCTGAGCTCCTAACCTTGCCCCATCTGGCTTGTTTGAGACTGGAAGGTGAGGCTGAGGTGTTACAAGCCCTCTTTGAGGAGCAGCCCCACTGTACTTGGGGGCAGCTGTCTTCCACCTGCACCACAGGAGACATAGGGGTAGAATGGGCTTGCTTTGTGTCTTCTGTGACTTTGGGGGAAATGGTTAAATAGATGTTCCAAACCAGTGATCAATAGAGAGCAAGTAAGACTGCACTCCAGGTGCGTTGGGATTGTCCCATGAGACAATGGACTTGAAGGTGTTAGCTCCTGCCTGGCACCCAGGAGGTGGGCACTAACCAAGAACTTCTTATTCCTCATTAGTTCCTGCCCTCTGTCTCCCTCTCCTAGTCATGTGTGTATGTGCATGTGTGTGTGCACAGGTTGCTGGTATATGTAGATGAAGGCGACCAGAAGACAGCCTCAGATGCCGTCCCTCAGGAGCCAGCCATCTGGTTTTTGTTTTCCCAGATAGAATTACTCTGTGTAGCCCTGGCTGTCCTGGAGCTCATTCTGTAGACCAGGTTAGCCTAGAACTCAGAGATCTACCTGCCTCTGCCTCCAGGGTGCTGGGAGTAAAGGAGTGTGCCGCCTTACCTGGCTTCCATTTTGTTTTTTGAGACAGAGTCTCTCATTGGTTAAGGGCTTGCCAAGTAGGTTAGGCTGGCTGGCCAGCTAGCTCTAGGGATCTTCTGGTTTCTGCCTCCCTGGCTCTAGGAATACAATGTACACCAGAGCTCCTAGCTTTTCTGCTTAGGGTCTGGGGATAGAACCAAAGCCCTTATGCTTATGTGGTAATCATTTTTTATCAACTGAGCTATCTTTCTAGCTCCATAGTTGCTATTTTCTGAGAATATAGTAACCAGGTTTCACATACTAAAGGCCTAGTATATAGTAGGTGCTCAAAGAGAAGGGTGTACTTGGGGTCACCAGATGGAAACTTTCAGTAACTGCCCTCCACAGGCTGGGCTGGCTATCCCTACTCTGATGTGGAAGACATCCTTAGCATTGGTTCTCACCCGCTGTGTTACTGGGAAGCCAGGGGCAGGCACAGGCCTTGCCCACCCACTGGAGATCCTACTTAGCCTCAGAGTCTACTCCAGGAGAAAGGAATGAGCCATGGCTGCTCTTCAGGGCTGTCTGGTTTTCTGTTGGTGCCATCTAGTGGTAAGTACAATGAAGATCTCAGCAGGTCTGCAGTAGATCTTCCAGGGATTCCTGTATCACACCTACTGCCAGTTGCCAATCCAACCATCTGCTATGTCTTTCTTCGTTTCTAACGTTTATTCATAAAGACCCAAGGACCCCATCCTCATACACGAGGCAAGAGGAGCCTCCAAGTCCTGGTTTCTTCTCCTTCTTCTTGGGCCTGGCACTGACCTCTGAGAGTGTCCACAGGTCCACATACCAGACATCACATGGGAAGATGACCCTTCTGTGGTGTGTCAAAGCCAAGGCTGGTGGAGGATGCTCCTGTCTGGTCCAAGATGGGCCAGGAATGGGGAAACTAGTGATAGTTCTTCTGCTGTCCCTGGGGCCCATTGTGAGCAATCTGAGCTCTCGGGAATAACCTAACTCCTCGGCCCACTATAGACTAGCAAGAAGGCTCAGCTTGGCCTACGCCTCTCTGTCAGTTTAAGCATTGAAGGAGGAGGGGTGGGTAGAACCAGAGAGCAAGTTCTGCTTCTGGTTCCAGCACAAGTGCTGTGTAAGCCTGGGCAAGTCTTTGTAAACCTGAGATAGCCCACCTACCCTGAACTTTAACCTTGGATGGGGAGTGGTAAGAACCTCTGATGCTTCCAGACTGGGTTTGTATTAAAATGAAGATTCCTGGGTTTCCTATGTCAAGATCTCTGGGTCAAAACATTAGAAATCAACCAACACCCTTCTTCCTGTTATGCCTTGAGACTGAGCCTCTGTATCCCAGACTGGCCTTGAATTTGATGTAGGTGAAGAGATCTCCAAACTCCTGATCCCTTTTGCCTCCATTTCCCAAGCAATGCAATCACAGACTGTACCGCCAGTCTCCATCATTTTGGAATCTCCATTAGCACACCCCGTATCTAGGTACTGGGCAGCTGCTCTTTCATCCTCAAGAATCAGGAGGAAAATTGTATGCACTAGCAAGTAAGAGGAATGGATATTTATGGGGTCCTGAAAGGCAGAGGAACCTCTATATTCCAGTACATATCTTTCAGTTGCCTCCCCTGTCTATGGACCCCAGTGTAGCAGCAGAAGAAAGCGAAGAACTAGCCAAGCTGTCCCCATTCACTCCTTAGCCAGGTTCTTTCATTTGTTCAAAGAGGGGCTGGGACAGCCAGGGCTGGGGGTGGGGGCTTGTTGCCCAAGGAGGTATTTTCAGAGCCTCCCGCCCTCCAGAGTTTCCAAGGACAAAACAGAGCCCTGTCTAGTATTTGACCAAATATGGTGGTATCTCTCGAGGAGCTCATGCCCCAGCCAGCTCCTCAGTTATGCTGTGGAAACCTGCCCCACACAGATTAATCTTGTGACATTCAGGAGCCTCTCACCCTGCCCCCCTCCTCTCTCCAGTTCTTGCAAATGGCTAAGACTGGCCCTCAGCAAGACAAGGCTGAAGAATTTGTCTGCTTACTAACACCCTCCCCCCCCCCAAAGCCATGCCTGCCTCCCAGAGAATGTATTTGTTGCTTGCTCACATTTAGTTGGCTGTTCACTCAAAGTGATTGCCCTTAGCCACAGAGGATGGTCAGTTTAGCTTTTGAGGCCCCATGAACCCTGGGGTCACCTGGGCTCACAACTGTAGTCTGCTTTAAGAAGGCTGCGTGCAGGACCTCAGCCAGAAGGGTGGGTTTGAGGGGTACACGGGAGAGGTGTTGAGACACATAAGCCTTAATACTAAGACAGCTGTTGCTTATAATAAAAAAACACAATAATTATCAGCATCGTTTTATAATAGACAGTAAAGTGTGTTGAATGCTTACTCTGTGCCAAGCATTACCAGCTCTGACATGGCTTATTTTTTCAATCTTTGAAGTAACATCAAGAGATGTGGAAACAGACTTAGACTTTAAGTAGGAGTCAGTGGGTGTAACTCCCATTATACAGAGAATAAAACTGAGGTTAGGAGAAGGAAGGTCATAAGTAGTCAGTCATACAGGAGATGGAGATCTCTCATGGAAGGTGGCAAGTGCTGCTTCATGAAGGCTGTAACAGTTGACTATGAAGTTTTTAGGCATCTGCACCTTGGCCTGGGTGGAGCACACAGATTCAGAAACATGCTCATAGAGGGCTAGAGCTGTGCAGAAAATATCCCAACACAAACAGTGTGGGATGGTGTCTTGAGTTCTGGATAGGAACCAGGCCCAAAAGCCCAGCTCTGACACTGCTAATTCATGGTGGAATACTGGGGAGATCTCCTTCTTGTTCAGGTCTCAGTTTCTCTGCCTGTGACCAAGAGGGTGGGCAGCCAAGCTCACCTGAGGCTGGTTGTAATGGCTGGGGCTGAGGCTGGGAGATAGTGCTCCCTGGCTCTGGGCCAGCCCAGTCTCAGTACATTTTTCTCTCCTGACCAACCAGCAGCCCATCCCTCCTCCACCCTCACCCCCTTACCGTCCCCAAAGCAAACGAAGCTGATTGTCTCAACTGGCGCTGTGGGTGCTGGCTGGTCAGCTAGCCACAGGCCACAGGCAGAGGTGCCATCAGCCAGGGCCCCACCAGACACACAGGACATTGTCCTTTGGTCAACAGCCCCTGGGCACCTCAGCCTGGCTCCTGGCCTGTCCCCACACCCCTCACTGCCTGCCACTGTGCTAAGGCACAGTCAGCTGGGGGCCCAAGGCTCCCAGCTGACAGTGAGCCCACCCACCCACCCACCCCCAGCAGCCCCCTGTGGAGCTATAATTGCCTCAGTCCATCCTGTTGCTGCCATTCTCTCTACGGCATCTGGGGTTCCTGGCGGGTGGCAGCTGCAGGCCTGCCGCCTGACTTAGTGGGATGGACTGGCCGCACAGCCTGGTACGTGGTGCTCTCTTACCCCACCTCCACCTTCTCTGTAAATGTTTCTTTCCTGTTGATTAATGGCTGCCTGTGTTTGGCTTGGAATCTGCAGGGACCAGCTCTGTCCTCTCCTGCAGGCCCAGAGAAATAGAGCTTGGTCTCAGTCTGCAGTCATGGCCCAAGGCTGGGGCTCCAGTTCTGGACACAGCCTGGCCACACTGAGCCCCTTTCAGACAGAAGCAACTGGGGAGATCTGGATAGACACAGGCACTAGGGTTTTTCCAGGCCTGGCTTCTGGGATCTGAGCAGAATACATGATCTTAGGCAAGTCCTCCTGTCTTTGTTTCCCACCTGGAAATTGAGGGAGGGGCTGTTGAGTGTGTGCTTCTCCTGCAAGGTGAGTTGAGGAATGTGTGGGAAGAAGCTTCATGGAGAAAGCCTGGAGTGAGGGCAGTACTTCTGCAGCAGAATATAGGACCAAAAGGAAGAATTTAGCAACCTGATTCACTGCTGCAGCGTTTACTCCAGCAAGTGGCTCTGCCAAGAGGGGTTATGCTAGAACTTGTTTCCAAGTATCAAAGCTTGCTGGGTAGCCTGGATAAGAAACCAGGCCCGGTCCCTGTGGACTGAGAGGTCCAGGGAAGGCATTGAGTCTGGTAAGACTCAGAAAAGTAGTGAGGAAAATCAAACAGGAATGGGGAAAGGCAGGTTGTCTGTAAAGGAGGGGGGGAGGAGGAGGAAGAAGAAGAGGAGGAGGAGGAGGAAGAGGAGGAAGAGGAAGAGGAGGCGGTGAGTACGTGATCTGGAAATGGAGTCTCACAGGAACCATGAGCCAGTTTGGTGCGGTGTTCCTTCTTCTCGCCCACTCTGTTTCAACTCATTTCCTTTCAGCAAAGCCTGTAAGCAGCTCCAAAACTCCTCTCACTCTTTCACATCCTTGGAAGAGTTTAGGCTTCCTCTGCTCACGAGTCCTCTTTCTTATTCCATTGGATGAGTCTCTAGAAAGGCTGGGCCCAGACACCTTGCTGATCCAAGCCAAGTGTGAGCCCCAGCCTCCACCCCACTCCCCCACTGCTAGTTTTATGCTCCACCCCCACAGTTATCACAACTGAGTTTCAGAGCAGGCACGGTGGCATGGCGGAATCTACTCACTCCGCTTGTGCTCCAGGATGTCTGACAGCATACAGACACAGATGTGAGGGTTAAAATTGTGCTCTCAGGGAGTCCGTGCCTTGGGGGTGGGCTTGGGGCAGCTAAGAGACTAGCAAAGAATCACGTGTCCAAGTACAGTTGCAGACCTGTGAGGGGCACGTGGGTCATGACAACTCCAAGATGTCCAGAAGCGTTGCTGAGCCCACAGCTGGGCAAGGTGTTAAATGGAAAAGGAAGAACTGCAGGCAGAGGCCTGTGCAAAATCCCTTCCTCCCACAGCAGCAAGGAACATGCTGAGCATAAGCACAGAGGAGTCAAGGAGGGACACAGAAGACCCCCGAGGGTCTCAGGAAGGACATTAGGGGGAAAGAGATATTGTCAGATGTGCTTCTCTCCATGGCTGCTGCTGACCTTGGTGCGGAGAGCTGACTAGAAGCCATACAGGTTTGGGAAAGTCAGTTAGTAGGCAATGGAGCTGTTCTGGGAAGCAACTATGATCCACAGATTAACCAGAGTGCATAGGGGGATTTTCAAGAGATTCCTTATTTTAAGGACTTCAAGATAGCTGTGAGGGTGTATGGTGTTACCAGTACCCAACACAAAGCAGATGTCCATATGCAAGGTGGCCATGTAAAGACCCCTCTCCTCCCTGACCTAACCCTATGCTTTGGCCCAGAGAGGCTTGGCTCTGGTCTTTGACCAGTAGTCTTCTTCCCTAGCTCTTCCTTCTTGCCATCTCCATCTTCCTGGTGCCAAGCCAGCTCCGGAACACCAAAGGCAAAAGGAAGGGACAAGGGAGGCCTGGCCCCTTGGCCCCTGGGCCTCACCAGGTGCCGCTGGACCTGGTGTCTCGAGTAAAGCCCTATGCTCGTATGGAAGAGTACGAGAAGAACCTTGGAGAGATGGTGGCCCAGCTGAGGAACAGCTCTGAGCCAGCCAAGAAGAAATGTGAAGTCAACCTGCAGCTGTGGCTGTCCAACAAGAGGAGCCTGTCTCCATGGGGCTACAGGTAGGTGGGCTGGGCACAGCAGGCCACCTTCCCCACTGTCCCAGACAATGTATTTAAGAACTTGAATTCGGATAAGTTTTAACTCCATGTCTGCCTCTTATCAACTGTAAGGCTTTTGGTTAGTAGATTAGTTTTGCTGAGCCTCAGTTTCCCCATCTGTCAATGGAAGTTAAGGCAGTATGAACTTCATAAGCTATTATTAACAGGTAGCCATATACAACACTGTCTTTTTATCCTCCATGGGTGCTTCTAAGGTACTTTGTCCAGCACTGTGGTTCACGCTTACTGTCAAGGTGCACATCTTTCATGCCAGATGGGTGCCTTCTTAATATCTGCCTCAGAAACACCTCAGGGTTCCTGAGCTCACCCAGTCAAACTCCCTAGGACTGATGCCCAGATCACAGTGTTTTACTTGTCTCACCTGCTTACCGTTCACAGTCCACGCTTTGATTTGGGAATTTCTCTGCTGCTCTGGGCTGCAGAAGCAATGTCTGTGTGTCCATCACCACCTTTTAGGTCAGCATGCACTAGGAGCCCAAGATTCATGGATTAAATGGGATAAAGAAACGGCTAGTTCACTTACAAACTCGGCCCAGAGATCTCCCAGCCATGCTAAGACTCTAGACTAGCACTGTTGGCCAGAGTGTCCTTTAATAAAGTCCACTGTGGTAGCCATGTGACTACTGAACCACATGGCTAATGAGACTAAAGGACTAGTATAGATTGAAATTTAATTTGGCATATGTAGCTGGTTGGTGGCTACTGTGTTGAGGGGTGTAGCCCTGGAATGTGACAACAGAGTCAGTAAAGATTCTTCAGGCCACAGCTTGTTCCTACTTGGCTGTGCCCACGTGTCAGTCAGGGAGATTGGAAAACTGTAGGCTCATTCAGGAGGTTTCCAATTCATTTCCAAGAAGCTCCCAAGCAAAGCGAGGTGTCTGAGGCCGTATGTTTCCAGGTCTAATTGTCTTACCTCTCACTCCTGTTTAACTGAGGAAGAAGTCAAGACAGAGAAGAAAAGTGAATCTGGGCTGGGCAGTGGTGGTGCACACCTTTAATCCCAGCGCTCGGGAGGCAGAGGCAGGTGGATTTCTGAGTTCGAGGCCAGCCTGGGCTATGGAGTGAGTTCCAGGACAGCCAGGGCTACACAGAGAAACCTTGTCTCGAAAAAAAAAAAAAAAAAAAAAAAAAAGTGAATCTGGGACAATTCCCAGATGGCTCTGTTCCATTTGCTCCCCTATGAATGTCTAAAATCTAGGACAGAAATGCTTACAACATGGGATGTGCATAAAAATACAATCCCCAGAATTCACAGCGTGGAAGGAGAGAGATGACTCCCAGAAGTTGTCCTCCAGCTCCTTGCAAGGTCTCTCCTGACTCAAACAAACCAATAACAACTGAGCCTGGTATAATTCTAACCCTGGGAAGGCAGAGGCAAGAGGTCAGCCAGAGCTGCAAACCAAGATGGCTCAAAATTGGGAAAGAACAAAAGAAAGAAAGAAACAAAAGAAGCCCAAACCAAACCACAACACTCCAGAGCTTGTTGAATCTCTAAGGCTCAGTAGCACAATAGAGCACAAGCCCAGATTCTCTTGCAATGAATATTCTACACCCTGTGTGCACATTTTATCTCTGTAGAGTAATTCCCCACAATATAAAAATAGGGTAGAGAAGGAAGAGGGCTGACTTGGTTTTTTCTGTAGTCCCCATGGTATCTTTCTGGCTGAAAGGAGGAACCTGGTTTCACAGACCCTGAGTATCAGAGACTAGCTTCCAGATTTGAGCCTCCTCTTTGAGAAGGAGGAGTTCAATACAACACACTCTGGCTGCTAGCCCCAATTCTAACCCTAACTGCGCAGACCCCTTAGGGTTGGCATGGGCAGTGCCCTTTGTTGTTCCTTCTGGGGCTTACCCTGCTCTCTCCTGCCCCCCTGCTCCCGTCCCCGCAGCATCAACCACGACCCCGGCCGCATCCCTGTGGACTTGCCCGAGGCGCGGTGCCTATGTTTGGGTTGCGTGAACCCCTTCACCATGCAGGAGGACCGTAGCATGGTAAGTGTGCCAGTGTTCAGCCAGGTGCCAGTGCGCCGCCGCCTCTGTCCGCAACCTCCTCGCTCCGGGCCCTGTCGCCAGCGTGTCGTCATGGAGACCATCGCTGTGGGTTGCACCTGCATCTTCTGAGCCACCAACCTCCAATCGGTGGCCTGGCCGCTGCAACAACCCTCCCTCCCTGCACCCACTGTGACCCCCCAGGATGATAAACAGTAAACGTTCTTTGTAAAGGAAGGCATCGGGCTTGCTCCTTGTTACCAAGAAGTTAAAATTGTGTTGGGGTTGGAGATCGCTGGGACACAGATTCCAGATTAGCGTGAGGGAGCATTTTCCAGGACTCTGAAACCGTGAACCAGGCTAATAGAAAATGCTGGGCTGAGGATGTAGCTCAGTTGATAAGAATGTCTGCCCAGCACTAATGAAGCTCGGAGTTCCATCTCTAGCACCATATAAACCCAATGGTGTGTGTGTGTGTGTTTTGTTGCACACCTATAATCCCTGTGCTCTGGAGGTGGGTAGGTCAGGAAACTCAAGGCCATCCTTGGCTATGAGTACAGCCTTGGATACATGAGACTCTCTCAGGAAACAAATACTTCTCTTATTTTTTTCATTTAAGATCGTGGTGGGCTTTCTTTGAGCTCCTAAGTCTGTGTAGCAGCTGTGTAATCGGAGCCTGGTTGTCTTAAGACCTTACACTACCCAACTAACTCAAAGTTACTAGGACTTTTAAGTTAGTAATTATTCTTAAGAAGAGGCTGGCTCCATGCTCTACAGTGACAAGCTAGGGCTCAGTCTCTCTCAGATTTTGTGGAGCTGACTCTTGTCACAGACTGGAAAGGTTGTCCCTAGTCCCAGGATTCTTTGCAGAACAGACCTAACCTCCCCCAAAGGACCTCTGTTTGCCAAACAGGCACAAAAATATTCACACACACACACACACACGAATAAATATTTTATATAAAAAGATATATATATATATATATATATATCCCCAGAAGGGAAGAGAAACTATGGCTTATTTAAACACTGAAGGCAAACTGGGTGGGACTTTTTTTTTTTAAATCCAGCTACTTAACTGCAGTGCTGGTTGCGTGTATCCATGATCTTCAAAATGTTAGTGCGAGTCAGCCACCTGGGAAGCTTGTTTAGCCAGACCACTGGCCCAGCACTCACTGACTTAGGTGGGCACTTGAGTGCAGTGACTTCTTTTAATTACTACATTGTGGGTCTTGGGGGTTGCTCATGCTGCCATCTGTGACCGAACTCTGAGTACCACTGGGTCACAGCAAGACATTCTACTGACCAGCACAGGCAGTATAGAAAGAGTTATCCTAAAGCCCCTACAGGTTTTTTAACCCCCCCCCCCATGCTAACTCTTCCCCCTTGAAATTGAATCTTACCCCCTGGGCCTTCTAACCCCACAGTAAATCCCCAATCAGCTGTCTTGGGCTCTAAAAATACCCTGCCTCCCCCCAAGACAGCTGAGGGGCTTGGGCTATTTTCCATGGGTGAGTTAGCATTTTGGAGTTATCCTCTGCGAAAGGGTCAATAGCCCCTTGCAGGAGTATTTCACTTGGCTGCTTGAACTCCTGTGCATACAGCAGCTACAATGTGCAATGTTTTAGCTGTCTAATTCATGAAAAGCCAATGGTTAGGTATGTGCCTGTCTGGGCTGGAATGTAACTTACCTTTTTTGGTATTGTTGTAGAGTGTATACTGGTTAAAATTACTCTGGGAAGTTTTGGCCTGGTTCCAGACACATGGAAAATACACTCCACAGGCCAGCTCATGCCGATCCCTTTAGCAGACACTTCTGCAGGGGTTGCTTGTCTCTAAGGCTCCCACAGATGCTCTCTGGGTCTCTGTGTGTCCCTAAATAGAGGGAAATCAAACCCAGACTTTATACATGTGAACTATGAACTATAACACTGAGCTACCTATCCACAAAACCCTGTGCTTTCTGGGCCCAAGGCTTTACAAGAAGTCACCTTGGGAGAAGCTGAGCTGCAGAAGTCCTGGGAGGGCACAGGTAGGGAAGGTAGGAGGGAGCCCCTTTTCTTGGCAAGAAGGGCCATCCTTATAGAGAGCATGTCAGAATCTTGGCAATACTTAGTATAAGCTTGTTACATGGGATGGTGGTTTCCCTATTGCTGGGTCCTCATTTGTGAAATGGGTACATCACTATCAATTTCATTATCAAGTTCTTTTCCAGTCTTTACAATCCTGTGACTTAAAGCTGTAGCCACTTCTTAAAAAACTGTAATTTTCTTGAGAGAGAGAGAGAGAGAGAGAGAGAGAGAGAGAGAGAGAGATGTATGTATGAATGCATACTACATGCACTTGTGAAATTCACAGAATAATTTCCTTCTACCCTGTAGGTCCTGGGATTGAACTAAGGTCTCACAAGCAAGTGTCTTAACCAACTGAGCCATCCTGCTGGCCTGAAACTTGGCCTCTTTCACTGAGAAACTAGCAGTCTGTGGGGTAGTGGCCTTGTCTTCCTTAATGGGCACTGCACATCTGTACCTAGCACACTTAAAGAAACACAACATGTAAATAAATGCAGGCTTCCAGGGGAACTATCATCTGCCCCCTAGCTTTCCTTAGTGCTGTTTCATGACTAAGTGAGGAGAAAGGCATTCCTTAACATTCTACCCCCAAAGGTTGGCCATCTTGGGTCATCTGCTCTAGAAAGTAGGACATTTGTGCAGTTTTATGTTTTTCTTTTCTATTTCTCTTCTTCTTCTCCTCCTTCTCCTTCTCCTCCTCCTCTTCTTCTTCTCCTTCCTCCTCCTCCTCCTCCTCCTCCTCCTCCTCCTCCTCCTCCTCCTCCTCCTCCTTCTCCTCCTTCTTCCCGAGACAGAATTGTATGTACCCCACGCTGGCTTCAAACCTACTATGTAGCCAAGGATGACCTTGAACTTCTGATCCTCCTGCCTCACCTCCTGAAGGCTGGGATCACAAGTAGGGATGACTGTGACTCAAGACTTGCATACTAGGCAAGGACTCTATTGACTGAGCTACATTCTTAGCCTGTGTGCAGGGTTTTAAGTGCTCCTTATAATATATTGAAGACTATGGGCCATAAGGGTGGTGCCTTTTCTGTTTTACAAGCCTCTCTGAGCCTGGAGAGGAATTCTGTGTGTTCCCCTTTCTGGAATCTGTCCTGAAAGTGCTGAGACCATGAGTTGAACTTGAAGGCTTGGGCAAGCAGGCCTAGGGCACTGGGAGTGGCGGTGGATTGGAGCTGCTTAGGCCAGCCCACTCAGGCAAAGAAAGGCTCTAAAGCGTGCAGCCAGCTCAACTTGAGCATAAAGCCCTAGCCCAGCCCAGGACCTGCCCTGGGGTCTAAGCCATACTTTCCTTATGGATCCAAAGGAGGGACGGTTAACAGAGTAAAGGAGGGATGGTTAACAGAGTAAAGGGGGGATGGTTAACAGAGTAAAGGGGGGATGGTTAACAGAGTAAAGGGGGGATGGTTAACAGAGTGAAGGAGGGATGGTTAACAGAGT
>JADRCH010000015.1:13750415-13810558 GCA_019843965.1 Rhynchomys soricoides | reverse complement strand
CAGAGTGTGTTTTGTATCGTCTTTGGTCTTCTAACATAAAGTGATAGCCTGAGCCATCTGACCAATTGAAGGACACTATCATATGTTTTGACTGATGTCATTGATCTTGGGGGCTGGGGGAGGGTACACAGGTCCCTCCACAGCCTTGACATTTGGGTAAGACCTCTGCTCCATGGATTATATTATTATGTTATTCTAAGAAAATCAGTTTATTCTGTTGTTCCTTCACTAGACAGGTGTCTGAAGCCCAACCAATCACCATTTGGCCCTTCCCTGGCCATGGGTGTTGGTGCAGGGCCAGTCTATATGGTCTATGTTAGAAATTTGGCTCAGTGGCTGTGGAAGACTCCCCCCCCCCCCAGGGGGGGCGCTGTTGACAGTAGTCTTGGTTGTGGGAGAAGAATCTGGGGATTGCCCTGTGCTCTGCACGTGGCCTAAAGTCATTTTAACCAGTTTTGTCTTCATGGTTCAGTTTTCATTTGTTTTTCTTCTTCAACCAAATTTGTCTTACTGGCGTGCCAGTCTTCCAGAGTCTGTAACATCTACCACATGCAGATCACTTGTGTCCTAAAGACCATCTCTTCCCTGCCATCACTGTCACCTGGTGGATCATAAGCCTGTGCTCCCGTGTGAACCTCACTGTGTGGAACGGGCTTCTGTTCTATGCTGAACTCAATTAAGGTGAAGCTCCAGATCCCGGCTGTTCTTTAAAACTTAGTCAAGAGTTCAGACAAGTTTGTTCTCGTTTCTGTCCGCTTTTGTCTTCCCTGCAGAAGGAAGCAGCCTGGTGACTCTCAGGACTATCTGTTGGGTAGCTTCTGTGCTAGAATTCTTAGGTGGCAATGTTTCCTGTGTGCACCCAAGCATCTCCCCTAAACCCCAGCTTAACAAGTCTGAGAGGCATGTGTATGTGTCTATTTGCTTCTGTGTGTCTGTGTGGGTGGGAAGCCCACACTGGCTCTACTCCCTGTGTGGTCTCTGTACAAAGGTCCAGATCCAAAGGAATGAAGACAAGTTTTACTCCATTGTTAAGAAGTAATTTTTTTGGGGTGGTGGTGGTGGTCTTGGTACTGAGACTTGAACCAGGGGCTTCACACATGCCAAACATATGCCCTCCACTGAACTATGCCTGTACTCAGTATTAATTTTTATCTATTTATTTAATGGTCCAGGGAGTCGACAGCAAGGCCTCCCAAATGCTGGGCCAGCACTCTCCTACTGAAGTGCATCTCCAGCTGCAACCTTCTATAACCTTTATGGTCATAGAAAAAGAAAAGCGTAATTCTCTCTCTTAAGCAAGGGCCAGAGAAAGCACCAGATTACGCTCTGAAGAACTCCGTCCCATGCCTCCTTTTGCCTGGCTAGGAGGAGGTTTTGGGGGTGAGGTAGGACCACTATCTGAGGACTTGTCTCGTTTGCAAGACAGATCCATCACATGACTCCTGCACCCTCGGATAAGGAGAACGGCCAATGCCTCCAGGGGATGTCAAGAGTGTCCCTTCTTCTGAGAGAGCTTGTCTCCATTTTTAATGATTGACAAGCAGCCCATCCGAAGCTTCTGACCTTGCCTTCTGCTTTCAGCGCTGGTTTAAATGTTTTACTGCAAGGCTGTGCATTTTGGGAAGTTGGGAATGGCAGACAGAAACGAAATGAAACGGAGTTCCCTGCCCTAAACCCCTTCTCAGTCATCTTGGCTTCTAGTGAGAAAGCGAAGTCTGATGTGGCTTGGAGGATGAGTTTTTATTTCTTCTTGAAAAAAATGGTAACCTAAAAATAAAACAAAAAACACTAAAGCAACAAAAACAAAAACACAAACTCCACAAAACAAAAAACCAAAGGAAACAAAAACAAAATCCCAACCCCCCCCAAAAAACAAAACACCAAAAACAAAAAAAAAAAACCCAAACCAAAAAACCCCCACAAAGCACTGACTTGAATTTCCTTCCCTTTTCTTAATCTCTCCCTAAAAAATAAAAAAGACAGCCTCTAAGAGGATCCTTAGATAAGCAGACAGTAGATCACCTGGACCCACATGGGGGAACTTGCTCAATACATGAGCGAAGAGAAAGCCGCCTAGCCCACGAATGTGACCTCATCAGCCCTGTGCTGCTGGAGTGGACTCCATCTTCAGAGTGGGACAGAGTTCCTGGGCTTTCCTTGGAGCCCTCACAGTTCAGTCTTGACCTTATGCATTAAGTCCTTTTGGTCAATCTTGTCCAGGTCCTGGTACCAGCGGTTATAAGCTAACAAAGCCACATTCTTAGCAGCTACAGCCGTCACCTCCACAGAACTGGCTGCCCACTCCAAGGCATTGAGGTAGAAGAGCTGGTCATGCAGTACGAACTTCGGGAGGGTGCGGCGGGAGCCGTAGAGGGGGTGGGCCTGCCACTCCGCTGTCTGGACTGAGTAATAGGAACGGAAGAGGGTCTTTAGCTCGGTCCGGAAAAGGGGCTTCGGGGACTGCACTCGCCACACTGCTGCCTCCTGGGGTTGCTTCCGCCGGAAGTTGGCTGAGATGTTGACAGGACAGATGTTGTCCAGAGTGCAGAAGAAGCTCGGGAAGTCTGCGGTGAGTATGTTGGCGAAGGGGAAAAGCTTAGGGTCGGGGAAACCAAAGTAGGAAGAGTTGAGGTAGCCATGGACCAGGGAGACCACAGTGGGCTGGAAAGAGCCCTGAATGTCATCAATGGGTGGAGTAAAGCCTTCAAAGGTGATGTTGTTGCTGCTGTTGTCCAGGTGCAGGGGTGTGGCAATGACCACGATGTCGTAGAAGTCAGAGCTGTTGCCCTTGTCACTCTCGTACTCCACTTGGTACAGGGCTTTCCCGTCTAGCAGGAGAGAACACAAACATTCATTTATACGCACCGCCATTCCCTTTGGGACCCAGCACTGGGGGTGCAGGGAGAGTCTGGTGTCAGGAGCAGTTGGGCTGGCTCCTTTCCATATTGAGGCAGCTGCTGGGCTAGCACTGATCGGGCTGTAGAAAGCCCAAGCCCTTCTTCTGGTTCTGCTGCTGACTGGCTGAGGTAAGGATATCACTGGAATTCTCAGCGCTCAAAGGAATAGTAGATACTCGGAAGGAAGCTTCCTAGTGCTTTCTATGAACCACGACAGCGCCCTCTAGTGTTGGTAGGCCTTCCACTAATTTTTCTGAAAAATGTTTCCTACACTGACCACTCGGTTGAGGCACAGAAGAAAAAGGAGGGCTGGCTAGGAAAGGGATGGACATGACTCCTGATGTGTTCACTTACCTGTACTGTGCAGGGTCACAGAGGTCACTGTGGCATGGATCACGGTGGCCTTGGTGAGCTTCAGCAAACCAGAACAAACCAGCTTGTTGCCCCCTTCCACGGACCACAGGTTGCCCTGAGCCCCAGCTAGTGACATGGCTCCTGAGAGAGGGAGGAAAGATCTTGGGCCTTCATCCCAGGACAAGACTCCTCTCAACCATGAGTGTAGATAACAAACATTAAGTACAATGTGATTTTAAAATTAAAAACATAAAGAAGGAAAGAAAAGAATGAGGGCCACGGTAATAAGCCAGGTTTTCAATGGACCCAGCTTATTCTAAGTATATGGGCAGGAAGGACGAGCAGGCTGAGCACTGCACACTCACCAGCAAAGGCGGGCATTGCTGCCGACTGGCCATAGCTGGCCCGTAGGACAGCAGAGACGACATCATCAATAAAGCGCTGTGTGACGCCCACCTGGAGCAGGGACTCAGCCACGGAACGCTGGGTCATGTTGACAAAGGTGGCTTCCCCCAGTGAGTAGAGTAACTCTTCTACACCCGAGAACGCATAGCCGTGAGCTTGGTACTTGTAGATTCTAGGAGAAGCAAGGGACTGGAGTCTTGTGCAGACAGGCTTTTAGGCTGACCACCCATCATGAGATCCTCATGCAGGCCTGCAACTTCATCCCTTTGGCCTGTTCTGTGACTTATACTGGGCTTGTCTGTACCTTGTCACTGGTGGCCAGGGACAATGCAGAGATAAAGACAGACAGTCCAGGATCCCACAGGCTTCCTAGTGTGGCTCTGCTGGATGACAATTACATCACACTTCCTGCCTCAAGTGCTGATATGTCTCTGAACACGAGTGGATTTTGTTTTCCTAGCTTCAGATCTGTTCTGGCTTCAAGGACCAAGCTGAGTTGAGGGCAATAGCCTCATACCACTCACTACTGTCCTTGACCTGCTGGGGATCTCTCACTTACTCAGAGCTCCTGTCTTATCATTTCGCCCCCCGAACTAGCACAGATGGGAACCACCTGCTGATACAATTCTGGACAAGCTTGCCTTTGAATGGCTGCCCTTTCTGGGCTTCCTTTTCTTTTCTTTTTTTATTTTTGGTTTTTCGAGACAGGGTTTCTCTGTATAGCCCTGGCTGTCCTGGAACTCACTCTGTAGACCAGGCTGTCCTCGAACTCAGAAATCCACCTGCCTCTGCCTCCCAAGTGCTAGGGTTAAAGGCATGTGCCACCACTGCCCGGCCCTGGGCTTCCTTTTCTATTTTCTATTTTCTATTTTCTATTTTCTATTTTCTATTTTCTATTTTCTATTGGGCCACTAGACAGCAGTGTCGAGAGGGTGGATAGGAATGAATGCCCAGAAGATGGTAGAGCTAGCTTCCGCCATAGGGAACAGCCAGCATGGCAGGGTTACTTAAAACTGACAAGAGAGAAAATCACAGGGAGGAAAAGAGGGGGCTGAGCATACTAGAAGTAATGCAGTCCCAGGATGTGGGAGGGTGAGACAGGATTGTGAGTTTGAGGCCAGGCTGGACTACACAGTGAGACTGCATCATGCAAAGGCAGAAAGAAGATTACAAAAACAAACAGCTGGGTGGTGGGGAGGACAGTTGTGAAATAGTCTTATGGGCACGCCATAACTCACAAACTCACAGCAACTGTAGTTGTCTACATAGAGCCTGCAGAAGATAGAGCCCTATAAACCTTCAGTCATGGATGGAGAGGAGCTCATGGGGCCCCAGCTCACCCTAGGAAGCTATAGGCAAGTCAGGGCTGCTGGAGAAGAGGAAATCACTGTCTTCACGAGAGTGACCCATACTCCAGAGGTCAGCTCCACACCAATGCTGTGTGAACAGCCCTGGTTAAACCCAGTGGATGGCAAAGCAAACACAAAAACAAGGCAGAAGACACAAAAGTGAGATGAGGACTTGGTGGGAGTGGAAGAGAGCTAAGAGAGGGAGGAGGAGGAAGGAGGGAAGAGGGAGGAGGAAAGGGAGGATTGTAATGAGAACGCATTACTTACATGTATAAAATTACCAATGATAACTTAAAAAGAAAGAAAGAGACAGAGCGGAAGTACAGCATTTCGGGGGACATCTGGAGAATGTCAAGGAGATGTGTCACCTTGGATGGCCTAATCATAGAGTGGAAAAGGGAGTGGAGAAGGGCAGAGAGGCAGGGGAGGGCGCTATGGGACCACACTTAGGCATCTGACACCGAGGAGGGTCAGTGATGGGGCCAGAGGGGCAGCCTCTGCTCAGGGCTCCAAGAAGCAGGGGGGCTTACAGAAGAGGCGTGGCTGCTTGGCATGTGAGTACAGAGCAGGTTCAGACCACTTGTCCTCTGTATCTTGAGGTAATAAGGAGGGGCTGGCACTCCAGAGGAAAGAAAAGAGAATGTTCTAGAGTAGTGGTTTTCAACCTGTAGGTTGCGACCCCTTTGGGGGTTGAATAACCCTTCCACAGGGCTCACATATCAGATACCCTGCATATTGGATACCAACATTAAGATTCATAACAGCAGCAAAAATGCAGTAGCAACAAAAATATCTTATGGTTGGGGCTCACCACAACATGAGGAATTGTAAAGGGTCCCATCATTAGGAAGGTTGAGAACCACTCTCCTAGAGAGACAAAGTAAGGACTGCAAGCTTGCCAATGGGTGACCCCAGGCTGCATATAGCCTACACAAGTGCTTCATTTGGCTCACAAAACCAACTGGAGATAAACACTGAAAGGCTGGAAATTTTCATGACACAGTTCCATTGGCTGGCCACAGGTGTGCTCCAGCTGGCTGCCTCCCTCAGATGACCTTACTCAAGCTACCCCCCCCCCCCCCCCCCCCCCCCCCCCCCCCCCCCCCCCCCCGCCCCCCCCCGTCATCTTCATCCCGGCGCCTCACATACACACAACGCACTCCAGCCTTTGTACTGAGCTTGCAACCCGTGCTTCAGAACTTTGGTGGGAGGAAAGAATGGAGTTAGCACGACACGGCCTGTCCCACACACTCCTCGGGCTAGGGCTTGCTCTGAGCCTGCATGGAACTATGCCGGGCCCTTGGATTTACAAATCTTCCCTCCCCGTTCACCATTTCCAACCGATCAATTCCTTCCTAAGAGAGTCCCTGGTTTCCTACCAGGGTTCTGCAGCTCCACCCGGCCTTACCTCATGAACTTCTCCATGACTTCCTCCACCCACATCTGCAGCCTCAGGAAGCTGATGCCGTAGTACCACCAGAGGCGGAAGAGGTTCAGCAGATACCAGTCGGTTTCCTCCAGCACGAAATGTTCACCGCCGAAGATGGCGCTCCTGCCCACCACCTCGCGCCGCTGTCTCAGCCCTGCGGGAGACCAGCAGCCCCCTCAGCTCCCCTTTGAGGACCCCAGGAGGCTCAAGCAGTGCCTTGAGCTTTTGCAGTGGGGCCTTCCCGATGCACATGGCTGGAACTGTCTATTTTGTTTCTATAGGCTACTTGGCTGTAAGGAGCATGCTAAAGAATACACCGAGAACCTCTACTCTTCCTAGTGGATACACAAATGAAGATGAAAACAATGTACCATTTTGTATTTCTCTCAACAGTGATCTGCTTAGCCAAGAGTGAGGGAAAGGCTACCATTCCAGAACGTCTAAAGGCTGTTGTGACAGGGCTGGCTTTGAGATGATGCCCTGACCTCACATACGTTCCTTCTAGTTTCTCAGCACTTCAAAGAACACTCATGAATCTGTACGAATATACCCATGATATAGTCCCTTCTCCCCTGACCACGACATAGTAAACACATTATCCTGCTCCTTAACAGCATCCTGCATCCTGGATAGTCTGCCGTTTGCTTACATGACATCGTGTTTGACCCCAAGTACAGAGAGGGTGGGGCACAGAGAACACGTCAACCTTCTGCTATGGCAGACCCTGATATAGTGAATGAGTTTGCATGTACCCACTTTGTATCTAACAAGGCAAGGTCCTGCAGGACCATTTCTGAGAGCTGATGTCTTGAGCAAACAGGGTATGTATTCAGAGATTAGATGATGCTGGTTTTGAGTCCCAGCTTTACTGCTATACAGCATTATTGTCTCAGCTGAAGTTGAGTTAATGGTTTGAGCTCCAGTCTCTTTAGAGTGAGATCTGTCTCTCATCCTGAAGGCTGGTAGGGTCTGAGGTAATGTCCACCTAGGAGAATATCAAGTATCTGGTGGGCAACAGAATGCGGACACTGATGTAATTGCATAATTAAGAGGCTATAAGCTGAAAGGGAAAGACTGGTCTGGGAGTCAAACCTGAGTTCTAATCCCGGCTCTGCAACTAACTCACTGTGTACCTCAGGCAAGTTCTTTCCCCTCTCTGGTCTCAGCTGCTCCATCTGTAAAATGAGGAGATTGAGCTAAATGACTATCTGACCTTAAGGATCTGGGGGAGTCTGGGCCCCCGGAGCCTGAGGCACCGGGCAGTGGAGCCCTTGTGATGGACACTCACCCAGCAGCTTGACGAAGTCCTGCATGTGGAGGCTCAGAGAGTGAAAGGAGGCAGCCCCGCTCTCGTAGTTCTGCTTGTTGACAGAGATGGTGGCCAGGCGGCCACCTACAGTCCCTTTCTCATAGACGACAATTTGCACTCGGGGTCCAAAGTGTTGCTGAAGGAAATGGGCCACAGCGGAGCCCCCGATCCCAGCTCCAATAACAGCTGTCAGCAAGTCCAAACAAGGCAGGGAAGGAGAGACGGCACAAGAGAGAGGCTGGTTACTTTCACACTCCCCTGTGCAGAGTGCAGGCTCCTGGCCTCGCACATAGCAGGCTTATGAAATTTCAAAGGAGGTTACTTCAGTCTGAGCATTAAGACACTCTAAGCCCAACAAGGGCTGCCCCTTGCCTCTTGTACCTACTACCACCCTCGTCAGACAAAGGAAGACCCTAGCAGGAGAGAAGGAAAGAATCTCAAGATTCAGAATGTTCTAAAACATTAAATTGAACCAAGTCCTGGTGGTGCATGCTTTTAATCTTAGCACTGGGGGAGGGAAGGGGGAGGTAGAGACAGATGGATCTCTGAGTTCAAGGCCAGCCTGGTCTACAGAGTGAGTTCCAGGACAGCCAGGACTACACAAAGAAACCCCTGTCTAAAACAAGCAGACAAAACAGAGATAGATAGATGGATGGGTGGATGGATGGATGGATAGATAGACAGATAGACAGACAGAATAAACTGGGCCAACTAGATGACTCTATGTAGAGGCTCCTGCTGCCAAGCCAGCTGACCCTGAGACCTATGTAATAGGAGAGAACTAACTTCTGCAAGTTTTCCCACGATCTTCACACAAGTGCCATGGCATGCATGTACCCCTTCTATATATCAATCAATCAAAAACATCAGATAATAAACTTAGATTTTTATAAAATTTCCCATCTCCTCCAGTTTGCTTATTTCAGGGTTAGCTGGTGAAAAGTTAATTGACCAAGCACGTCTGTTGGTGGCTGGAAACCATTCCTTAATTCAGGATTTGCACACTACAGCTCGAAGGCCAAAATCCAAGTACAGGTTTGTTTTAGAAGTTTTATAGGCATAGGTCTTCCGTCCCTTTTTTTTTTTTTTTGGTGACAAGGTCTCCCTATGTAGACCAGGCTGGCCCCCAACTCACAGAGATCTGCCTGCCTCTACCCTCTACCTCACCAGTGCTGGGGTTAATGGCATGAGTCACCAAGCTTGGCTGGTCTTGTCTTTTCTTTTTTGAGATAGGGTCTCACCATGCTGCTTAGGCTAGCCTTGAACTCCTAAGCTCAAGTGAGTCTCCCTCTCAGCCTCCAGATGCTGTTGACATCTGCCAATAAGGCCCACACCCTTTCTTTTACCTACTGTCATAAGATGGCCTTCAGAGCCCCAAATATTTACTCTTTGGCTCTTTATAAGCAAAGTGTGTCAACCCTTGGTCAAAGTCCAACCTACCACCTGAAGCTGCTGGGAACCACTGTCTAGACAGATAGTAGTCAACAAGAAGCCCTGAGGGAGGAGAGAGAACTTGTTATGAAACCATTGGGTTGGGCTCTTGCCTTCCCCAAGAGTCTGTCTGTCCTATATCTGAAAACGCTGCATTCCTCAGTGACAGCCCAGTATTCCCATCCAGCCAGGCAAGAAGATAAAGACTCCTTTTAGCTCAGCTTGCCAGAGCCACCTTCTAGGGAGAGGCAGGGATCTCTGACACATATGCTAGCTGCACACTCTGCCTTTGCCACACAGTATCCAAAAGGTTTGAGGACAAAGAGGAAGCAGGTTGATTCTGTCCCAGACTCTGGCAGGTAGCAAAGTCCACAAGGGAGGCAGTGGCAAGCAGGTGTCTGAGCTCCAAGGCCAGTCTGGTCTACAGTGTGAATTCCAGGACAGCCAAGGCTACACAGAGAAACTCTGTCTCAAAAACCAAAAAGTCAGTTTTTTCTTAACCACTCTGCTCTCTTCCCTTTCTCTTTCTCTGGAGAGTCCCAAATTACCCATTTTCCCCAAAGAAATGGTCATTTCAAGGTATGGAGATACCACTCAATTCCCGCTCTCCTAGGCTATAAGTAAGATGCCATGTCACTGTGAACAGGCTTATGGGACACACATAACAAGCATTGCTTTGTTCTATAAGATGTACCAAGGCTCAGAGATGAACCAAAGAGGGTTTTGGCTCCCAGGAGCCTAAGCAGCCAAATGGGCAGAGATTGTGTACAGTCAGCTAGAACAATCCATAACCAAGTAGGACCACAGGCTTTCAGGGGCATCCTGAGAAAAACCTGCATGTCTGGGAGAGCAGAAATGACAGCATGGGCAAGCCATCAGGGGGACTCTAAAGGTTCCTAGGGCCACTCGAAAGCACTGAGATAAAAACCCCGCTGGAGCACAAGGATTATGTCCTCAAACAGGAAGCACCCTGTCTTTCGTCCTTTCTAAGCCCAGTCCAAATCACCAAGGGGTTGAAGGCATTCAGGATAGCTAAGGGGCAGCTTGTCATCAATAGTGTGTGAAGTGTGTCTGGGGACAAGCTGGAAGGAGGCAGGATGCAAGCTATAGAATCACCATTTGGTTCTGCTGGGAGGTGTCCCTGATGCCCATCCCTAGGAAAATAAGTACTGCGCATCCCTGGTCCCTGCCTACCTAACTCTTCATTATCCTGCCAAGTCTGCCCCAGAGTCAACCTCCATCAGGCTTCTCTTAACACCCAACCCCCAAGATTCTCTCTTCCATGGACTCTCAGTCATAAATCGATTTCCACTATGCTTCGGTCAGCCTTAACCCTTTGTGGCCTGTTGGGGTTTTCTTACACAATTAAACTTTAGAACTGTACTGGTCCAGGCAAGTCTATGATGTCCCCGATGTCCCAAGATGCTCCCACCTGTCCTCCTACAACCAGAAGCTCAGCATTTCTGGCTGTAGGAATTCATATACAAAGAGATTTGAGAATCTCTGAGTCATGCAGAATGAAAACAAAAGAAAGAAAGAAAAAAAAGTGAACAAACGAGGAACTAGTGACAATGACAATTATTTAGTGAGGTGTCCAGATGTCTGCAGTTTATTTTGAAATGCACCAACATGTAAGTGCTGTTAGTAGCAAATGCAGAGTGGGTGGTGGGCACATGGACGAGACTGTAAAATTCTTTTAACTTTACTGTATGCCTGAAGAACTTTGGAATGACATGTTGGGGAAAACCACACAAATAATAATTAAAAAAAAAAAAAAGGTTGCCTTTAAGAGTTCTCCATATTGGGCTGCGGAGCAGGACAGTAGAGTGCTTGCCTAGCAAGCCCGAGGGGAAAAAGTTCCCCACTCTGTCATTCAACAAATCCACCCCCAACAATTTATTGTTCTATTGTTCTGTCCTGTGGAAGGAACTGCCTTCTACAGGCCGGAAATTCTGGTTAAATGTTACTCTTCCAAAGGCTTTTTGAGTGCCTGCAGAACCTGCCAAGCACTCTCCAGACACGGAACTTTCTCATCTTAAAGAAGGGCCTCTTGTCCTGCAGAAACTACAGTCACAGCCTCTGCTACACACAAGGCCCTCAGCAGACTCCTGCGAACACCACCGCCTGCCCAGCTCCTGTCTTGTCACCCGCGAGCCTCTCTAGAGCAAATGTGCAGTGACCATGTGCTTTGCAGACAGCAAGCTTTCAGTGGCTCTTACTGCCCAGGCCTCCTCCTTCCTAGGTGGCTCTCTCCTCCGGCTCAAGCCACCCTACCCATCACCACCTCCCCCTATGCACTCTTCTTCCGCGCTCAGCAGCCCATAGCCTCTCCTACACCCAGTTCATCTCCGGAGCAGCCCTCCCCTACCCCCGGTCAGAGGAACCCTCTTCCTGCCCGTCCTCAGTGAGCACCCCATCGCATCCTTCCCGCACCGATTTTCCTCGGCGGCGCGTCTCCGCCTGCAGCGGCGGCGGTGAGCAGTATGGCCAGCACGGCAAGCAGCGGAGCAGCGCAGGCCATGGCGGGTGGTGACTGGACAGCACGCTGCGGATCGGCCTCTAGCGGTTGGCGCTCGACTGTGCGCCCCGCCCTGGCGCTCCACTGGCGATCCGGCCTAGCAGCTTGGCTGGTCTCAGTCTTTCATTGGTCGAGCAACCGTCCCTCTGCAGTACGAAGTCCTCATTAGCTACATTTGTCTCAGGGAGAGCTCAGTCATTGGCAGCGTCCCTGTCCCTCCTCCTTGGATGCGGGTTCTTCATTGGTTGGCTCATTCTGCTCAGGCGCAGGTGTGCCACTACTTGGGATCTCAACATCAGGACCGGGGCCCAGCTGCAGAAAGAAGCACAGAAGGGAGTCCAACCAGTTACTAGCTTTGTGATGTCCCTTCTCTATGTCTGTTTCCAGGGGACAGAATAATCTGCGCTCTGTCTTTCTAGGTTGTGATAATCACGTGAGATAACAGAGGAGGAAGTCCTTTGGGGGCTTGTCTTTCCAGTGCTGTAAATTGCTGACCAAGTTGGCGACCTGCGTGACTAGACGCGCTAGCTTGTGCTGAAACAAGCGGGTCTGCGTTAGATTCTGAGTTTTTGGTGTTTGTTTTCTTCCAGTTTCTACATTTTACGCCTGCCTTCTACCGTCTCTCCCCTCCGTTATTTTTAACTATTTAATTGAGATACAGGTAGCTTTGGCTGTCCTGAACCTCACTGTTAGTGGAGGATGATCTTGATCTTCTGATCCTCCCGCCTCCACCTCTCAAATGCTAGGATTATGGACATGCTCTTCCATATCTTTGGAGACAGGGTCTTACTTGGTAACCTAGAATGCCTACTCTTCCTCAGGCTCTCAGCTGCTGGGATTACAGGCCTGAGTCACCATGCTTATTATAAAATTTATGTTAGAGTGTTTGCCTTGCACCATGTACAGCATGCTCGCCTCTAAAATCAGAAGAGGACATAGGATCCCATGAAGCCAGAGTTACTAAACATGGATGTGAGCCACCATGTGCATGCTGGGAACGGAACCTGGGTCCCAGATGCACAAGAGCAGCAAGTGCTCTTTAACCACTGAACCATCTCTTCAGCTGTATTCCTTAAACAAACACTTGCTTAACCATTTTGTGTCAGGCTCTCTTATGTGCTGTCCACTTCGGTTTTTTTTTTTAATTAATTATATTGACTTTAAAATTCATTTGGTGCTTTACTTTTTAACACTGGGGTCTTGTGATCATTGAATCTAGGGATGCTTTTGCCACTTATTTTAATTTGAATTCTTTTTTGTTGTTGTTTTTTGTTTTGTTTTGTTTTTTTTTGAGACAGGGTTTCTCTGTCTAGCCCTGGCTGTCCTGGAACTCACTCTGTAGACCAGGCTGGCCTCGAACTCAGAAATCTGCCTGTCTCTGCCTCCCGAGTGCTGGGATTAAAGGCGTGTGCCACCACTGCCCGGCCTAATTTTAATTCTTTACATACATTACATCCTAACCAGTTTCTCCTACCTCCACTTCTCCCAGCCCCTCAGCCCCCAACTGCCCTCTCTCCTAGAGCCACTCCTCCTCCATTTCCCTTAAAGAAAGAAAAAAATACAAATAAAACCAAACAAAAAACCAAGCAGGCCTCCCAGGGATATCAACCAAAAGGCTGGATGAGGCAACCCCATAGAAGGGTTCCAAGTGAAGGCAAGAGTCAGAGATATCCCCCATCCTTGCTGTTAGGGGTCCCACAAGAACCCACGCTATGAAACCATAATGTATATGCAGAGGACCTAGCTCAGGGCCATACAGAGTTCATGATTGTCGCTTCAGTCTTTGTGAGCCCATGAGCCTTGCTTATTTGATTCTGTGTGCTGTGTTCTCGACCTCTCTGATTCATAAAAGTTTTCCTTCCTCCCTTCTTTGGGGTTCCCCTGGCTTCACCCAGTGTTTAGCTGTACCCATTAGTTCTTGTAACTCTACCAGCTTATTGTGAATATATGAGACCAGCTGAAAATAGCTGGTAAGAGGAACAGCAAGGAAGCAAAACCACACAATTAGTTGGTACCAGGATGCAAAATAATTAGCAGAGTCTGGAAATGCAGTGAGGAAACCATATCAACTAACTGCTGCTATGTAAGGAACCACTCCAAAACCAAAATAATAATCTTTTAATTTGTCCTCAAATGTACAGGGTAGCCCCACTTGCATGATGGAGCCACTGGTGGATAAGATGGTATTGGCTCAGCTATTTTGTTAAGGGTTGGTCCAGAAGCCCAAAGTGCCATTTTCACTATTATCACATGGGTCACAGAATCACAAAGCAATGAGAAGACTTAAAAACAAACAAACAAACAAACAAAAAACCTCAGAAACAATCCTCAAAGTGTCAAAAAACATTGGTGTCATTTTAAAGATTTGTTAATGTGTATGTGTGTGCACTGCCCTTGGAAGCTTGGAGAAGGCAACGGATCTCCCAAATTGGAGTTACAGGCAGCTGTGATACCACAATGAATCTGGTCAGTTTCAAGACCTTCCTGAAGAGATTTTGGTTTACCTCCCCTATTAATGATCAGGATGGAATGCAGCCATGTATATAGGACATTTTTTAAAATATTATTGATGGGGGAGAATCCAATCCATTCCCAGGTAGAGATACCCCTGGGCTGGTGGTCCTGGGCTCTGTAAGAAAGCAGACTGAGCAAGTCAGTAAACCTGTAAGCGGCAGTCCTCCATGGCCTCTGTAACAGCTCCTACCCCCAGGTTCCTGCTCTGACTTTAAATAATGAGCAGTGATAGGGAAATGCAAACAGAATAAATCCTTTCCTCCCCAACTTACTTTTGTTCATGGTGTTTCATCACAGCAATAGTAACCCTAAGAGAGTCAGTGTAGCAATGGGGAAGTCTGAGCCAGTGACGTTCTAAGTGAATGTGTATTTTGTTATGGATATAGCCTGCTGAGGCCTACAAGACCAATTGGCCCATGGTAAACTGGCCAAACTTTTCTCTGGAGTCTGAGTGTTTAAGGAAGACGCAGTGTTTGCAAAGACTAGCAACTGTGTCTTTGTCCTCTTGGGTGCTTACAGTCTGAGATTGATGGCCCCCAGACATCTCCTTTGAGACTAGTTAATTCCTCCCTCATGCTGCATCTAATAAATATCAACAGGTTCCAGTGGTAGTGGCAGCATTAGAGAGCCCCATCTGATCCCAGCCTCACTGTGTGTGTCTATGTGTCCTTTCTTCACTCCCTCCCTAGCCAAGGTTCCAGGGCTCAAGCTACACAGGTCATGGAAGGTTAGCTAACAACTTATTATTAATTAGTATTAATCTCGCTCATTATTATTAATGCTATCAGTCAACCAGTCTTTAAGCAAACATAAAAATGCAAGAAAAACAATGTGATAATCTAAGCAATAGGAGAGCTTACTGGAGTTTCATGTACTCCTCACAGTATCACAAATTATAACCATTTTATAAATGGGGAAGGATTAGCACCAGAAGTTACGGGGACCAGAACTGGGCTCAAGGTCTATACCAAGCCTGAGTTCTACCACAATGTTCTGGCTCCGGTGTCCCTTCTTTCAACTTTCTTGCTATTACAGCTTCATCTCATTCTGAATTCACAATTTAAGTCTGCAAAAACTGCAGAACAATAAAAAAAACATAATACTAATCTACTTGCAAAACTATATGGAAAGATCAGAACACTCTTTAGACAACAGAACTCCTGAAATTACAGTTCATCCTAGTTTCCTGCCAAGGGCATCTAGTAACTTGAAAATAGACATGGCTTGTGGTCTCATTGTTTCCATCTGTCAATTTTGTAGAGATGAAGGCATGAGGGGACAAACTCCAATTGTAGAATTTCACTGCTCATTAAATTTACAATATGTGCCTAGTGGAATAGTAAAATAATGCCAAGAGAATCTTTCGACTGCAGAGGGTGCTGGGATTAAACCCTGGTTCTCTGGGAGAGCAGCCAGTGTTCTTCAACACTGAGCCATGTCCCAGCCCCAAGTAGTACTTTTAAAGTGTACCTACATGGTGGTTTACAACCATCCCTAACTTCAGTTCCAGGGGAGCTGACATCCACTTCTGGCCTCCACAGGCACCAGACATGTACATAGGACAGACTTACATGGAGAGAAACTATGTACATAAAATAGTCACAATTGTTTTCTGAAGTGGTTATTTACCGCACCCAGTACATTTTATACCAACATCTCCAAGCCCTACCTTTGCCCAAGTGTTTAGATCTGGTGGAGATGGTGAGGATGGCTTCATTTAAACACATCTTACTTATGAGGGTCCCACCTGAAAATGACTGGAGGTCTGAGACTAGAATATGCTACCTCAAAATATTCTGTAGTATATACTGAGCTGATATTATTTTAGGAAACTGCAGTCCTGAGTACTCGAGGGGCTGACTTTTTCCTTTTTTTAATACACAAGTTGAAAATTTGTACATTTACAATTGGCAACTTTATGTATCAAAGGACTTCCCAGACAATGTCTACAAGACCACCTTTACTCATTAGTTTTCTCTGCTCTTCCAGTTTCTAGCTCTGAGGCCTGTTCTGTAGACAAGGATAGCATCTAAGCACCAATTTTCTGATAGTCTCAGATTTTGTGGGATTTTTAAAATTTATGTATACACCAGAATTTGGTTCTTCTAGTAATCCAGTTGGTGCCAGTTTAATTTGTAGTCTGGCCAAAGTGTCTAGAAGGGCTGTCTCTTGAGTCTAGTCTTAGAACAGACTACCTTTTTAAGCTTCAGAAGCAGCAGAACGGGTGATGTTTTAGAATTCATACGCCTTCCCAGGGAGAAGTCAATTCATCTCTCAGAGATTAATAAAGGGAAAGCTCCTTTAGTGCTAGCACATGACTGCTTCTGGCTAATGTACAAAGGGGAACTGGCCCTGAACAGAGATCCCTGCCAGCCGATGTAGTTTCCAGGTTCCAAGTTATACTTTGAGTCATTAACAGCATTTCACAGTTAGAAATTACAAGTTTGGATTTGGTTGTTTGGACAAATGAGGGAAGTTTACAATGTAAAGTACTGTCATGGTTTTATCAAGACAGGCCAGTACAGCTTTTCCCAGGCATCTGTTAACCTAGGCCATCCTGCCTGCCTGGCAGAATTATGCTAAGAGAATCAGAGTGCTTCTTTTGCTAAATTCTACTTAGTATTTCTTAAGCAAGTTTACAACATCAACTTCTTATTCCTGTTTTCTCCTACATTAGTTAAGACCTCTTATAGTAAAACCTTTATAAAGTTCACCTTGTGTATTATTCATGCATTAAGGTATTTACCAGGGAAATCTTTTACACTCCATCAGTTCTTGAGACTTAAAACTGTATAGGTCATAAAATTTACAAGGCTAATATGTAAGTAGATATTCATACAAATAAGGCCTAAGGTGGATACAAAAACTAGGAAACAAAGCGTGTCAGGGCTGGGAGTTGTAGAGAGCTTACTTAGCATTCATGAGATTTGCATTCAGCCTCCAGTGCTCTAAAAACACAAATTTTGTTGATGTGAGAGGTAGTGATTTGTCAGCCCCTATGGCGGAGGGGGTGGAAGGAAGGAAGGTGCACATTAGCCTTATTTAATGAGAAATTATAGGAGTCCAGAATTTTTGTCTTCTCCCCATATAATCTAATATAGGATCCTAGGGCTAATCTGATGAAGGCCAAGTATCAGGGTTGGTGGAACCAGCCACTGTAGGTAATTACCTATACAAATGCATCTGGGTCATTTGCTTTTGGTGCTAAAATTACCCAAGAAGCTGTGAAAATAGCTCCTTGAGTCTAAGGGAAGATGCTCTGTAGTATCCAAGTTTACCTGGCAAGTACAGGCTTCTCAGATCCTCCACTGCTGGGTCCCCACCTGTCACCATTTGCCATGGGAGCAGACATTGCTGCACTGGCACTAACAAAGTTGGACACATAGGCAAGGATAACCTCCAAGTCTGTCGCCTGCTTCATGGGGGTTAGCCCAAGGCACTGGGGTGTGATGGTGGCACTGGCCACGTTTCCTACGTGGGTGACAAGGCCTAGAGCAAGAGACGCATCCTAATCCCGAGGTATCCATTAAGGATTTATAATTGTCACCAATTTGGATGATAGAGACGATACCATACTTTATACTAACCAAGGCTCCCTGAACCCTAGGCCATTCATGAATAGATGACCCAGATCATGCTCAAGACCATCAACACCCAGCCAAGCACATAGCCACCAAGGCTGTGCTGTCTTGATAGTCCATTTGCATTCCAATGGACTCTGGAGACATAGTCACCCACACTATCCATCTACAGGGACTGTTTTTCCTTATGATCCTGTTGGACAAGACCTTATAGACTACTCATGAAGCTCCTGAGCAAGCATGGCTACAGCCTTACCATGGCCAATTGTTAACATCAAGGAGAAACTGTTCCATGTTGCCTGGGACTTCCCATAAGACATGCCTGCTGCTGCATCCTTCTCCTCCCTGGAGAAGAGTTATGAGCTGCCTGATGGCCAGGTCTTCATTATTGGCAAGAACCAACTCTGCTGCCCCCAGGTGCTCTTCTAGCCTTCCTTTCTGGGTGTGGAATATGATGGCATCTATGAACTTACCTTCCATTCCATCATTAAGTGTGATGTCAATGTTAGCAAAGACCTCAATGCAAACGCTGTCTGGTGGTACCACCATGTACTCAGGTACTGATTACTACAAGATGCAAATCATTCCTCTGGTTTCTAGTATCATGAAAATCATCATCATTGTTCCCTGAGCACAAGTACTCTGTGTGGATGGGCTGCTGCATCTCTGCCTTACTGTCCATCTTCCAGTGATAAGTTCACCAAGGAAGAACACAAGGAATACGCCCCTTCCTTTGTGCACTGCCAATGATTCTAGGTGGTCAGTGATGGAGCTGTGTCACACCTTTTAACCAAACATATGTAGAACTGAAACAACTTGGTTCTTTTGTCAATTATAAACATATAAAAATTTTCTTATTTGGGGGTGCTTTTGACTCAGGATTTAGAAACTGGAATGGTGAAGGTGATAGCAACTGTTTTACAATGTACCTGATGACTTTGATTGTATTTTTTTGTTGTTGTTGCTGGCTATAGAAAGTCCCTTGTCCTCTTAAGAGCAGTTCCACACCCTAATCCAGAAAGGAGGATGGCCTAGATCATTCTGAGTCTATGCAAGGGAGGCAATTACTTTTAGATAAATTATATACTGTAAAAAATTATCCATCTTAATATTTTTGTTTTTATTTTTGAACTGACAGCCATCATGCCTGGTCCCCAAAGTCATTTTCTCCAACTTGAGATGTATGGAAGCTTTTGGTCTCCCTGGGATTGGATTGTGTTGTCAAGGCAACCAGGGCTTGCCTGTTCTTAGGCTTGAGACCAGTTTAATGATAAATGTATTCACCTTACCAACACCAAAAACGGAAGCCTGGCCTGCTCCTTTAGCCCTTCCAAAAGAGACCAGAAATGGGTGGTTATGAAAAGCTTAAGTGACCCTAGCAGGGAATACAAGCACGAGAGATGACTGAAAACAGTGAAATAAACAAGGAACCTTGGGAAATCTCTCTACACCACAGCCCAAATGATCTAAATTTATACAAGGATAAGGCATCATCATCTACGTACCTAAGTGTCAAAATAATCCCTACCATTTCCCTTTCCCAAAACATACAAGATACAAGATGCTGCACTAATTCCAGCAGTTAGATGAAAACACAAGAAAGAAGATTTTGGATTCAATCATCAGAGTACCAATTTAAATGATTTTTGTAAACATTTTGATAAAGGCCACACGACACTCATCACATTGTTCAAATGCCTAGTGGCAGGAATCCCGATGAGACCAAACAGGTCACATAAACCCAGTAAGACACTGTAGAGATACAGCCAATGTGACTAAATCCGAAACGGAGCACATGAAGGACCTCATGTATAATACAAACCAGCTTAATAAATAAAGGAGACATAGGTGCCTGACTCTGGGAGAGGGTCTGGTTCCAGTGACCTGTTCAGAGCCTTCTCTGAGACTCCACTGCCACTTCCACTTGTGCAAGTCTAATAGTGCGACCATGAAGTTTGTATCCATCCTGCCGAACTAATGCCACAGTGCCAGGCTGCACCCCAACACCTGCTGGCATGTGACAGATGAGTTCATGCTCATGAGGATCATATTTGTCACCGATGGGTGTCATTTTCTCTAGGCCATGCTTGGTAAACACGCTTTTCAGCTTTGCTTCTAACAGGGACAGCCCTTGGAAGACTTTTTCCAGAGTAAGCTTGTGGTCCTCGGGTTCAGCTCCTTCTGAAAAGCACCCAGCAGTCTTCTCCAAAATGTCTGCCACCTCCACCAGGTCCTTACAGAAGCTCTGGATTCCTATACAGAAACCAAACAGACATCTGAGAACTATGCTGGCCTTAGGGGCAGAATCTGGAGAAAGCCCAGGGAAGTGGCTAGTACACTTTATACTTAGTATTTCTGAAAGTGGGAAGGCCTTGGGGATCAGCTTAACCATCCCAGATCAACCGACAAGTCAGTGCCTTTTTTGCAAAATGTGTCTGTTTGGAGATAGACAGGTATCTCCAGGAATCCTACTGGGAAACTAGGAAGTTACAACTTAAAACAGATTAAAAACAGGTTTATCTTAGGTGTGCAGGGGCCATGCTCAAGAAGTAAGATGGGAAGATTTCACTGGGAGGGTATGGGTTGGGAGTACCAAATCAGAAAACCACGTTATGCTAAAGAGGCTATGAGCCACTTGTTCTTGAGGCTGGCTAGATAGGAAGGTATGGCACACCTACAGATGAGGTGAGCTTCCTTCCTATGGCCTACTGGGAAGGTGCTGGAAAAGGTCCACAGAAACCTTTTAGAGCAATGTGAATTGTTACAAGACGCAGCAGTATCAGCACTATGCCTGCTGATTTATAGGCATGCAAATGGGCCTACAAGAAGGAATAAACTCGAGTACCACATGAAGCAGTGTGGGACTGTTTAGAGCAGGAGAGGAGGCAGGAGAGAGAAGGGTGAGCAGAAGGTGCTTCAAAGGAACGAGCCCGGGTTGAGAGCAGACAGGGTTTTCAGTGCTGCCTATCAAGCTCAAGCCGGCCGCTCTGAACATGTGAGTGCTCAGCCACTGAGCTACATCTTCAGCCCCCCAGTACAAGTTTGAAAGCAGCAAGCTTCTGTGCTGACCTATACTGCCAGGAGAAACCTTGCTTCTAAGTCAGTGAAGCAGTGGAAATTTGGCCAAACAGAAGCCCAAGTTCTTGCTGACTGCATTCTCACTATCGAATTAGGGTTATTTTGTGTGATGGATGCATGCTTTCCTGTATGTGCACACCAGTAGAAGTCATCATAGATCAACACTAGATGTTTTGCTCTCAGTTTTTCAGTCTTTTATTAAACACAGAGCTGGACATTTCAGCCAAACTGAGTGCCCTGTGAGCTCCCAGGATCTGTCTGTCTCCTCCATACCAGTACTGGGGTTTGGGGTTAATTACACACCTGACCTTTTATTCATGAGTTCTGGGTATCCCAACTCAAGCCTTCATGCTTGCAAAGAATTTACCGACTGAACCACCTCCTCAGTCCCAATTTATTATATTATTTCAATAGGAGTAATCTCTTGGAAAAAAACAATCTTTGTGACCAAGCAGATAGACTACAAAGTTAAAGCTATGCATGCAAAGAGGGGAGATAGTTTAAAATGCTATACTTTCTGCCAGGCACAATAGCTCACCACCTTTAATTTTAGCACTTGGGAGGCAGAGGCAGAGGCAGAGGCAGAGGCAGAGGCAGAGGCAGAGGCAGAGGCAGAGGCAGAGGCAGGAATCTCTGTTAAGTTCCAAGGCTAGCCTAAAACTCGTCTACATAGAGGGTTCCAGAATGGCCAGGGCTACATAGAGAGACCCTGTCTCAAAAGACAAAAACCCAAAACAAACAAAAACTCACTGCACCTTCCTTTTCTCTCCATGATCATCCAAAAACCCTTTGGTTTCCTAAATATCTCTGGTCACCAGGAGGAAATTCCCTCAGCTAACGACTGTTATGGATTCTCTGGCTAGATACACTTTAGGATAATAAATTGCCTAGCAGTTAGCTAACATGGGGTTTCCTCAGATGTCTTACCATTTCTTGAGTAAACTGATAATAACTAGTTCTAACTCAAAGCCTGGCTTCTGGTGTCCATCCGTCTTGCTCATCAAGCAGGTGAACACCAGAAATTCTCCCATTGCTAAACTGTGCTATTTGCAACAGACATTTCCATAGCTCAGCAGCCAACAACTGTCTTCTGTAAAAGGCCATACAGGAAGCATTTTAGGCTTTGTGGGACAAGAGGCAAAAGCCAGGGACTTTATGTTCTGTAGGCAAAGAGAAAACAAGTTTATATGGATTTAAAAAACAAAACCAAACATGACATTTAAAACTACGTATATGAACTGGCTGTGGTCTGCAGAGCCTTGCTACAAACTAGGATTCATATCCTCTCTCTCTCTCTCTCTCTCTCTCTCTCTCTCTCTCTCTCTCTCTCATCCTTCAGGCTGTTCTATAAATCACCAACTTGTGGAGTACTGATAGCAACTAAGAATTCTGGTCCACAGCAGTGCAGACTTTCCCGTGGATTCAGACCAATGTTGCTTACTTTAGTGTCCCTGGTTATGCACTGTTCTTTGGATTCTCCTTTGAATGTCTTAAAGAGTCACTAGTTCATTAATGACAGAACAGGTGTATAGACTAGAATGTTGGAAATTTACTAACTGTACATGCATTGAAAAACAAAGGCCATCGTTACCACAGCAATGGTTAACATGACACTATTCCCACGAACAGCAGAGAAAGCCTGTGGGGACAGTGGGAGGAGGGATGAGATCAGTTAGGGACGCAGACGTATTTCTACTTACGCTCAGTTTACAAAGGTGCCTGCCCTTCAACTACATTTACTCATCTCTTACCAAATATCTTCGCGTCTTCCACACATCTCTGGGTTCTTCTCCTTATGTTCTCACAATCAGCAACAGCTCTCTGGTATCTCAGCTAAATAAATATCAAAAGCAAAATCAAAGGATGATAAATCATCGTGAAAGAATGCTTTTACTTTATAATCTCATGCTTGTGACAGTGACAGGGCTCTCTCAGCATTCACAAGGGCGCCAATAAAACTAGTTGTTATAAACAAACAGCGAAAGGCTGGCTGCTCTCTAAATTGCCAAAGAGGTTAAAGACTCACTCTTCAGCAGCTTGTAAGTAATTCCGACTAGCTTGAACACATCAGTTTCAAGCTTTACTTATTTAGAGAAAAAGAGTTTTGAATTTAGGTAACACTGCCAAGCTTTCTTTCATTGATTTGAACTCTAATATGACTGAATAAAATGTAAAAACCTATCACCCATGTCTCAGTTCTCAGCCTGTTTAGTCCTCTTCTGGATTGTAATTCCTGGGTTCTGAAATTGCTCTCATAAGACATGCTACCCAGCACCCTTTAGTCCTGAGTGGCTTTGCTCTGCTTTGTAATTCTTCTGTTTTATCGATCTCTTCTCAAAGTGCTCAATCACGACTGTGTCCAGTAAGCCAGATGTCCTCTGACTAGTAGTGTACAAAGACCTAACACACCCAACAAATATTTACTCTCTTTCACCTGACTGGCGCTCCATCACCTTTACCTTGCCAAGCCATCAGCCATCTAAATGCTGCAATACAAGAGGGAGCCAAAAGGAGGCACATCCTTAGCCACGTGTTGTTTTAAAAACCAGACTTTTTTTTGCCTAATGGGCCCAGTGGAGGAAGAGGTTAAAGAGCCATTTTAGAGGAAAATTTACTGTTAAAAAGGACACACACACAAAACTTCACTTGAACATTAAACCAGAGAAGAGACAAAAACAACAAATAATATAAAATCTACTACTCACTGTTAAATCCTGGACTTCTTTTTCCAGTTTAACAGCTTTTAGCCTTAAGGCCTGTTCAGCAAGGGAGGGACCAAGTCCATCAGGAGGGTCCTCAGAACTACAGTCTTCCCCAGCAGTTCTTTGGGTGGCAGTGCTGAATGGGTGTAGCCATCCCCTAAGAGGGTGGGTGGGGCAGTGGCACACAAACGCAAAACCACAGTTAGAGCCCAAAGCACCTACATGGAAACTCTCCTGTTTTCAATCAGTCTTGTTGACAAATGATGAAGTCCTTCCTAGGCATTTTTCTGCTTCATCTGCCTCATGTTTTTAATCACCCAATACCTGAAACATGACTAGATTTTAAAGTGCTCTTAAAAGCTATAGCTTTAAGGTGAGAAAAACAGCCCAGCAGTTAAGAGCACTGGCTGCTCTCCCAGAAGACCTGGATTCAATCCCAAGCATTCCAGATGGCAGCTCACCACCACCTGTAATTCTAGTTCTAGGGGATCTAAAATGCCTTCTGGCTTCTGTGGGCAGAAGGCATGCAGGTGGTCACAGACATAATGTAGGCAAAACTCTCAGACACTTAAAAGTTGTATCAGTCTGCAGTTGGTGTGCCATACAATTTACCACTTAGGCTGCACAATTCAAACATTTTTACTATGCCGAGTCAACCAAATTCTGAAATCACAATTTCAGAACATTTTTGTCAGCATAAAAAGAAGGCTTGTACTTATTACATCACTTACCATTTCCTCTTAAATCGTTTACCCCAGGTAAACCTGACAATATTTTGTTTTCTACAGACATGCCTTATGGATGCTTAGTGTCAACAAAATCATAATAGATGGTCACTTAGATGCAGTTTTTCACTTGGGATGTGTTTTAGGTTCATTCATGTATTTGTGATGAGAAAAAAAATACTAACAAGTTTTTTAATTAAAAAGAATAGGTATAGAATGAATTTACTGACAAGTAGAAAATATTAGGTTATACAGGAATTTAGGCTGAGAAAGGTAGATCCAGGGGACAGGTTAGTTATCTCAGTAGGAACAGTCTCTGTAGAGAAGCAGTCATTAAACCGTAATTATCCAGAGGGGAGAAGCTATGGTGGACAACTTCTGCATATGCTGCCAACACTCACACTCAATCCCCAGGGGAAGGCTTTGCCACTCACTCCTCTGTGGGCCTGAAGCTCCAGGGTCTCTGACATGGCCAGCTCATGTCACCACATTCATCCACACTGACTTTAATCTCTCAGGGTTTTCTCTGTTCCCTACATTCCCTGTTTCTTACTTCTCAGATGTGCAAGATGAATCTTCACTCCTGCTCCAGTGGCAGTTTGCTGCAGTACTCAGCACTTGACAGACAGCAGTAAAGCTGCCATCTTTTGTTGTTTGTCTTTTGGCTACTCCATGCTAGTGCTCCCTCTCTGCCCCTCTGGGCTGACTTCTTGCCCTCAGGTGCTACAGAGTCACTCTTTGTGAGCATCTGTCTCAGCCTCTTCATACCTGGAGACAGGCTCTTCATTGGATCCAGGCCTTGAAGGTACCCAAAGTAGCTGTACTGCACCTTCAGGAAAAACACAAACATATCCTCACCCCCACATGAGCACAGGTCAGATCATTCTCCTGTTGTGATATCTTTCCATAGCACCTTAGATTTAACTCCTCTGTCCTTTGGTGACCAGTGTCATTCTACACAGTGAGGATGTCTACTACACAATTAAAACATTTAATATAGAGCCGGACAGTGGTGGTGTACACCTTTAATCCCAGCACTTGGGAGGCAGAGGCAGGAGGATTTCTGAGTTCGAGGCCAGCCTGGTCTACAGAGTGAGTTCCAGGACAGCCAGGGAAACAGAGAAACCCTGTCTCGAAAAAAAAAAAAAAGGACAAAACAAAACAAAAAACCAAAAACCAAGGCCTTGTTGAGATAACTGGGTAGGGGAAGAGCTCCAGCCTTTTAGTTTGTTTTGTTTTTGAGATATCTGTGGGATCTTTCTACAACAGCCTGTCCCTGGGGGTTGTAAGGAATGCCTGTGTTGTGAGCTATTTTATGTTGGGCACAAAGGTCTTTAATGCAGAAGATGTATAAATAGAAACATTTTCCACCTAATGATGCTGTAGATAGCTCAAAATGGCAAATGCATCAATGCAGTGAGCAGTGTAGTATGCTCTGCAGCCTCTTGTGTGAACAGAGGCATTAACAATCTGAGAATAGGTATCAGCATTAAGCATACACAAACTGTATTTCCCAAAGGAAGAGACATGAGAAATATCCATCTGCCAGAGAGCATTGTGATGTAACCCCCCCTTGGGTTAACACTAAGTGTGACAGGTTGAAAAGGAACACAGTGGATGCACTGCTTAACTCCTCGCCTAGCCAGTTCTGGGGAGATGGCAAATTTATGGCATAAAGAGGTGTCATCATTTTGATGGTACAGGGCATGACTATAAAGAGCTTGTATTAAGCCAGACTACACAGCAGCAAGGAAGCAGAGCAGGGATCCTGAGACCAAATATGATAAACAAAGCAAGAATTTTGGGTCCTACATAAAAGATGGTATAACTTTTGATCCAGGCTTGTAGCTGCTTCCAAGGCTTGCATTATTCTGACTACACAGGTGTTGTCACTGTGAACATGGATGGGAAAAGAAGCAGTCTCTCCATTAAATGGAAACATAAATGGCACAGCAGTAGGCGATGGCAGTCCTGCTGTAGGGATCCATTGCCCACCTGCATGACTTTATGGCTCTTAAACCCTATAACAGCCTCCATTTACCCTATTTCTTTTTTTATAGCAAAGATTGGGTGTTCCAGGGGCTACAGACCATTCTGTGTTTGGCCTGTAATTGTTTTCCACCAAAGCATTAGTTGCAGTGAAAACCCCATCCAATGGGCCAATTCTCCACAGACCAGTTTCTCTGATAGTCAGGTGGTCTAGGAGAACAATTTCGATTGGGGGTATGCCTTGTAGTATTGATGGGGGCTCCTAGTGAAAAGACTCTGTCAAGGACTACCTGTCTCCTAGTCATACACTGATGGGGCTGCAGTGTTTTTAGTCTGCTTTCAGGGTTTCTCAAAATCTCTAAGTACTGAAATATAACTGCCTATCTCTAGAATCTAGGTGTCCCATATTTCTTATACCCAACACTGAGAATTGCATGCCCTCTCACCCTTTGTTCCTTTAGCTTCATGTCTTTCTCATTTTTCCTTCTTCATCTTTTTCCATCTCCCCCCTCTCCCCCAAGACAGGATTTCTCTGTGTAGCCCTGGCTGTCCTTGAACTCAGAAATCCACCTGTCTCTGCCTCCCAAGTGCTGGGATTAAAGGTGTGTGCCACCACTGCCCAGCTATCTTTTTCTATCTTATTTTCCCCTTTTCACTGGAATAAGCACACTTTCTTGTGGAAGTGGTCCCTCATCTGACCAATAAGAGTTTCCCAAAGTCATTGTCCACGTCCCTGGTTGGGCGCCAATTGTTGCATCCAAATGGCTCCAGGGACAGATGACTGGCGTGGTGAGAGTGTGAAGAAGAGACAGAAAGCTGGGATCAGCTAGTCAGGTCTCCTGGCTGGAGAAACCTCAGCACCCTGGAAGCTTTGATTATATATAGTTTAGAGTATAGACTGAACAGAGAGGCAGAGTTATTGCATAAAGCTGAACAAGGAGGTGATGTTATTACACACAGATAAACAAGGAGGCAGAACTATGGTACAAAGCTGGACCAAGGGGGCAGGTTTAGTTAATCTCAGTAGAAATAATCTCTGTAGGGGAGCAGGCAACATCAAGGAGTGGGGAAACTATAGTAGACCTTTTCTGCACTTCCACTGTTAACTGTTGAGTGCACTATGTGGAGGTGTATCTCTGTATATTTAACTATTAAATTCTGTACTAGCAGAGTATGGCCCATCATCTGGTTTTCTATTTTGTAAACATTCACCTTTCTTACTTGCTGATTGGCTTTAATAAAGAGCTGTAGCTAGGCAGGAAGTGAAGGGTGGCATTTCCATGTAGAGAAAGGGTCTCTGGGAGAAGCCAGTGGATATGGAGGGAGCAGGATGGACTATGGCGGAGCAAAGATACAGACCTGGCCACAGATAAGGCCAGGATTAGTCGGGTTAAGAAGATGAACTAGCTGGGAGATTACCCAAGTAGAAGGCCTAAGCTTTAAAATATTAAAAAGACTTCATGTCATTATTTATACAACTGATAGGTCTTTGAAAGTCCCATTGTAGTTAACACTAGCACTCTGTCCCCTGAGGAAGGTTTTGTCATTCCTCCATAGTTCTGAAACTCTGGAGTTTTGGGGATGGCTGGTCCCTGTCAACACATGCAAGACTCAGTACTACACTCACTCAGGACTTTCCCCAGTCCCCACAATAAACCCTACTTTAATGATGAAAAACTCAAGATGAGAGGCTTGAGGTTTAATGACTTGTTATGGACTGCAAAGTTAAGCTGGGAATAGCAGCATGTGACTACCTGCAATCTCAGGTCCTGGGAAGCTGATATGGGTGGATCTTTCTGGAAGCATAGTAGAAGCCTGCCTCAAAAGAACAACAACAAAACCGTCCTTGCAACCAAAAACAAAAGAAACACAGAGCTGGTGTTCTGTTGAGCCAGGATATTTAACACATAAACTCACACAAAGTAACAGGGTTCTGGTTTAACTTTTTTATCTTACAGAAGTGGAAAATGAGTAAAAGGAATTCAGTCAGGCTTAGTTAAGACATCCTGACCACACGATATAAGGTTTTCAGAGAGGGAAGAGAATCTGTATCATGAAAGAGAAATTTTGACTGGTACAGCCCATGGACTAAACAGGTCACTAAAATAGAATCTTGTTTTAGTCAATTAGGTTTTGTTCAACTAGTAATGTAATCTGAAATATAGCACAGCTAATGAAATGGCTAAGGTCCTAACAACGGGGACATAAATTCAGGAACTGCATCCAGGATCCTTTCGGGCAGTTTCACACAGGCTTATTAAGAAAGGACATTCCCGGGCTGGAGAGAGGGGTCAGCAGCTAGGAGCACTGATTGCTCTTCCAGAGGTCTTGAGCTCAATTCCCAGCAACCACATGGTAGCTCACAACTATCTGTAATGGGATCTAATGCCCTCTTCTGGTGTGTCTGAAGACAGCAACAGTGACAGTGTACTTACATATATAAATAAATAAATCTTCAAAAAAGAAATTAAAAAAAAAAAGAAAGAACATTTCCACAAGCCAATTTGCCTTGCCAATGACATTTGATAGCACAAACACAAAACCACAAGCACAAAACGTAATCACCCCCTAAAAAGAAACACATGACTTGTGAAGAGACATGATGACATTTACATCGGCACAAAAGAACCTAAATCCTTCCCATTCTCACCATCTAAATGAAAAAGAAAAACACCTCTCCCTATCATTCCCCCATCACCTGGCCAGGTAAAGAGGTAAATGCTCTGCTCCTGACTTCCTTGACAATAGACCTTGCACTAACCTGTGTATGTACCTGTCCTTGGCTTCTATGGGCACAGGGAAGTGAGCCCTTGCACCTGGTATTACTAAAATAGTTCAGTTTATATAGAAATGTAGCTTAGGACCTCGTTCAGAGTAGATCTTGGAGTGTGGCAGACTAATTTAAGGAAGTTTTTGTCATCACCCCTCCTGGATCCTGGTAATTATTAAAGTGAGAAACTACCAGGTCAATCAATCTGTGGGCCCAAGAGCTCTTTAAAGCTAGCAGTTCATTATTTGTAGGTACGGGGATATACTGGACAGTGGTCACTGAGATGGTAGAAATCTAAAGAAAGGTTTAAGGGGATGGAGGTAAAAGCTTGCTGTAAAGAGGGCATTCTAGGCAGAGTGCAGAGCTAGCCTGACAAAAGAACATTCATCTCCCAGACTTTTCAGGCTGGTCTCGAATTTTATTACGGTTTGTTATCCAATTCTACATGGTTCCAAATATTTGGTTCAGAAAATATAGTTATCATAGATGTCTGCAGCAAATTACATATGGTCAAAGACCATCCCTCCTAGAAAACTACATTTATCCTGGATAAACAGAAGGCTGGTCAAAACAGGGTCAATTTAAAGAGAAAAAGTGTCAGTGCTCAGAATAGTTACTCCTTCAACTAATCTTTGGTTATTTCCTTACCTCACCCAACAAACTGCCAAAGGTTTGAAAACAAACCACCCTGCCCTAAGCATTAAACCCAACATCTCACAGCTCTGGTATGGAGGGTGTTAAGTCAGGTGCACTAAGATTGAAAAAAAAAAAGGAGTGACAAATGGCCATGCAAATTTCCTGGATTTCCCCACAGCTGATTTACAAGCCAGAGTTGGATAACTCATAGATAGTCTTTTTATTCATTCTTAGGAATGGACTAACACAAAACACCTGTTCGTGAATCATAACTGATTTCTTGACAGGGTAACTTCCTTAAGATTTAAGTCTGGAGGAGTTGGTAAATTTTCCTAAATTTCAGTTTCTTCAACTATTAAACATGAAATAATGAAAAGAAACAAACATAGCTCTGCAGTCCACTGACGGCAACTGTAATTTAAAGTATCCCTAAGACTGATGGAATGGCCATTAGGAAAACCCAGGTCTAGTGCCTTCCTTTACACTCAGGTAAAGAACGCCCCTGAGAAGGTGGAGAGATTGCCTGTCCTAAGACCACATGGAGTCGGGCTAAGAACCCTAATACATCCATCACTGCAAGAAACAGGTGAGCAGGGGCTAGGAAAGAGTGCGTCTCTGATTCAGTCATGCCTGGGGTTCTACCTCCCAGGACATGGCCTCGGATCCACTTGTCTTCCTTGGCTGGGAAAAGCGCGCTTATGGGCCTCAGCCTCCCGTGGACGCCGGGTCATGGGACCTGAGGTCGGTCCTCGCCAGCGCCTGGCTAGCCCTCATCTTTCTTCCCATGGTTGCCAGTCGCCGCGCTCACGCCGCTGCTTGCCCGCCCCGCCGCCCCTCTTACCTGCTCTCTGACACAGCCCCCGAGGCCAGGAGGCGCTGCAGCCGCTGCACCGCCCACAGCGAACGCGCCGCCATGATCCAGATTAGAGTGCTGATACTGCGCATGCGCACTGGAGCCAAGTGGAGAGTCGCGCTCTCCGAAAAACCACGCCCCCAATAGGCACGGAACTTCCGGTTTCCTGTGCGCCACCCTGCTCTTCCGGGTATGCTCCTGGCTGGTAGTTGATCTAGTCCTGTGGAGGCTTGTCCCAAGAAGCTCGTGTAGGTGCGAGGTTCACGATGAACGGAGTAGGTCTTCACCTCATCCTCGAGAAGCGAACACGCGACAAATGTAAAATGTGACCAGTGCTTAAATAAGAGGGGCACAGCGCTGCTAAAGTTTAGTAAAATTCTGGGCCGATGAGGTGGCTCCTCGGGCTAAGGCGCTGGCCGCCAAGCCTGGGGAACGTGAGTTCGATGCTGGGACCCTGTTGGAGAGAACCGACTTCCTCGACATGTCTTCTGACTTCATTACGACCTCAGTCATGTACGCGCCACGCACATACAAAACTACCAAGGGAAGGCTAGAATACAAGCCGAAAACTTAAAGTGGTTCAGGGAGTGACATCCTTTGTAAAGAAAGAGCCAGTGAAGAGGGAGAGTTGGAAAAAAATTGGAAGGAAAAAAATTCAAATACGGGGAAGGGGTATGGTAACGTTAAGACTGGAGAATTGGCGCAACCTGGTTGCATCTTCCCCAGTTATTCCCACGGTTTTTCTTTCTATAACTTGTTTTCCGACTTAACTGTGTGTTAATGGTGTATGTTGTTTCCTCTTAAAATCTAAGCGCTTTCAGGGCAGAACTGTAGTGTCTAATTATGATTATAGTAACTTGACAACAGGTATAGTGACTCAGGCCTATAATCTGGGCTACTTTGTTTTAAGTCGAGAGGATCATAAGATCGAGCCCAGCCTGAGTAACTTAGTGTGGTGGTCTCAAAATACAAGAGCGCTGGATCGCATGCAGTGGTCGAGGGCTTGCCTAGGACATGCAAGGTTTTACCTCAGTATTGGAAAAAAGTCACTTTGCTGTTCAGAGAAAACCTAAGGGTGTAAAAAGAGACGGGGGAAGAGCCCAGGCAAGAGAGGATGGAATGTTTTGTTCTGGTTCTTGGCAGAGGGTCTTACTATGCAGCCCTGAACTTGTGTTTCACTCTCTTCAGTGCTGGGATTGCAGTGCAGGCCACCTCATCTCTATCACCGTAGTGGAGTTTCAGAGAAACTCAACAACCTGATGCAAGTCGCTGTGCTTACATCTACTTTTTTAGTATTTTCTCTTGCTTCTCTTTTGCAATTTAGAATTTGACTTTTGTGGTAGGTCTTGATCACTGATTTTTTTTCCTTACCCAGTAAATACTTGTTAAATGAATGAATGAAGTTGGATGATATCAATGAAGGTCAATTTTATTTATTTATTCTTTTGGTTTTTCGAGACAGGGTTTCTCTGTGTAGCCCTGGCTGTCCTGGAACTCACTCTGTAGACCAGGCTGGCCTCGAACTCAGAAATCCACCTGCCTCTGCCTCCCAAGTGCTGGGATTAAAGGTGTGTGCCACCAATGCCCAGCCAATTTTATTTTTTTAAAATGTATGTATGTATGTATAATGGCTACACCAAGGAATGCATGTAGTCACAGGACCATTTGCAGTAGTCAGTTTTGTCTTTAAACTATGTGGGTTCTGGGGATTGAATTCAGGTCATCAGGCTTGGTAGCAAGCACCTTTTTTTTTAACCTGTTGAGCCATCTCTCCAGTCCAAGATATACATTTTAGGGTTTTGCTTGGTGTGGTGTTTTTTAAAAGCATGGATTTAAAAAGGATTAAAGCATAACTTTAATACCAACACTAGATCTCTGTCAGTTTGAAGCCAGCCAGGTGTACACATTAAACTCTAGGCTAGCCAGAGTTACCCCTCCCCCACGAGACATGGTTTCCCTGTGTGATCCTAGAACTCTGTACACTAGGCTGTCCTCAAAACTACAGAGATCTTTCTACCTCTCTCTGCCTCCCAAGTGCTGGGATTGATGTGACCTTTCTTTTTGAAAAACATTAGGGCATTTTGCTGAAAGGAATGTCTGAATGTGAAAATGAACTAGTGTTGGGTTTAACATTTTTAAAAGTAATGGGACATGCTCCTTCAGCACTCACCAAAATAAAGCTTACGTTTACCATGGCATCTTTGATCTCATCTAAGGTCCAGCTCAGATGTGGTGGCTAACATGATCATCATCCTCATATGGTGCTATATATGAATGCAGCTAGGATGGGGGTCATGAACTCTTCCAGATAAGAAACTTGAGGCCCTGACCAATTCATGAGCCCGTGTAAGGTTCCCCAGCGAGGATGAATGGCCCTAGGAATGTAACACTTCAGACTTGGGAAGGCTGAAACTTAAGTTCCCTTCAGACTTGTGGCCTGTAGTCTGAAAAAACACAAAGGCACAGTAGTAAGCAAGTACAGGAGCTGGTGCTTGCTTTAGTGATTGTGCTTAGACCAAGTCCTTACATACATGCACCCATTTATATGTGTTACCTATATGTGTGTGCGTGTGTGAGGTTTGAGACAGTCTGTGTAGCTCTGGTTGGCCTAAAACTTACTATGTAGATCAGGCTGACTTTGAATTTGGCTTTCATTCATATATTTATTAGGTGTAGGTGTGCTTCTGAATGGAGACCCACAAATTTGGGTTTAAGAAATAAGGGTTCTAGAATCACACTGAACTACAAAAAATAAGTTATTTTAACTGGTCTCACAGAATTTTAGTGTAAAGTATAGGCAATAAATAAAAATTATTTTTATGTTTATTTTATGTGTGTGTGAGGTATGTGGGTAGGTGGAGGTTGGTAGGAATGCCAGTATGCCGGTCAGAGGACAACTTATGAGAATCAGTTCTCTCCAACCATTTATCATGTGGGCTCTGAGGATCAAGCTCAGGCTCTCAGGCTTGGCAGCAAGCCCCCTTACATCCTGAGTCATATTGCTGGATTCTGGCTGCATTATTTAAAAGACAAGAGTAAAATGCACAACCTCCTGTCCTAAAATGATTAAGGAGAAACATTTTCCAGAAGGCAAACATTAGCTGTGCTCTGAACATGGTCCTCAGGTGATACAGGCTTATGCTGGGCAGATGGCATGTTCTCATGTTAATGATTAATGATACAGGGCCCCTCTTTCTTTGAGCTCAAGATCTACTTGTGGAAAAGGCATTTAACCCTAAAATAACTGCCTAAGAAAGAATGTGACGGATACTTAAGGCACACTGGTGGGCACCATTGCAGAATACACATCCTTTAAAAGGCATTGGAACCCAAGTCTTCGTTACTGAAGACACAGAGGTAGGATTTGCAATGAAAGCCCTCCCTTTGGATTGGATGTCTTTTGATAGCTGTTACTATTTAAATCATTTTTTTTCCTTTACAGAAAGTACAAAGGTTTTTTGAGTCACACCTTTCTCCTTTAGCTGATATTAAAATCCACTTGTGACTTAAGCATTTTCAATTTTCAACAGTATAGAAAGAAGATGCTTCGCCTGAATTATCTCATTAAATACCCACCAGGAGTCTTGGGGTGGGAGTACAAGTGCAACCCATTCTTATAACAAAAACCAGAGGGGTTGAATGACATTGCCAAGGTTATCCTCAGTTAGCAGCAGATAGACCAATCTAGACCCAGGACCATGACCCCTAATGTGAATGCCCGACCAGTGAGGTAACTGCTGAGGTGATTTTCCTGCTCTGGTCTCCAGCTACTTCAAAGGTTGGTAAGGTTTCAGTGAAGCTAAATATGGTAAATCTTAGGTGGGTAACACATATGAAGACTAGTAAACCCGTCCACTGGTTATTCTGAGGCACACAACTTCCCCCTTCCCGACAAGTGCCAGCTACCCTCTGACTTCGCTGAACAGGTTCAACTTTATTGGAGATGAGTATGTTAAAAACAGACCTAAAGGCCCAGTGTTGAGGCAGTCATGAGTGGCGCAGAAAGAGGTTGCTTAGGACTTGAGGCCCTGTAAAAATATCAAGTGTCTGGAAAAGGCTTAGCACCCTTGTGGTAGACATGAGCCACCATCCTGTTGGTTTTCTTTAATAGTCCCACTTTGTAGCAGATAGGGAAACAGGCTTGTGGGCCTCCTAGTACAAGATGAAGACTTCCTCAGGCCAGAGACTTAGTCTTCCAACCACAGTCCCAGGAGCTTCAGTGTCACATTAAGTAGGTAAGCACTTGACTGACAGCAGAGGACTCCACCCTCCAGTGCATGCGACAGTGTTGGCATTAAAACTCCATACCTCTGCCACTGTGCTTAAAATGTGCCAGCTGATCAGCTCTTTACCCTCTTGAGTTCTCAAATAATCTGACTTAAAAATGCTCAAACCTGGAAGGTTCTAGTGGCTATAGTCTGCCTGGCTCTAAAACAGAAAACTGTGGGATTTTTTTACATTCTCAATATCTTTTGTTCACTGTTGTGCAGGCAGGGATATATTGATTTTCCAGTCCATTACCCCTGCCCAGAGGTTGTCTGTAATGCCCAATAGGAATGCAGTCTGCCTAGTGTGATCAGGTGATGGAGTGGTTTTGCTTTGTTTTGTTTGTTTTTAAATCACGACACGAGCAGCACTTCACCACTGGCGTCCTTTGCTTTAAGGACTGGGACTGAAGAAAGGATGGAATGGCTTTTGTGCTTTCATTGCATCAGAAGGCAAAGATACCTAGTAAACCTTTACAACCGTGGATGCTTCTGGCTCCCGACACTCCCGCCTCCACCCTTTGTAAAGCCAGAAGGATGCTTCCACGTCTCCCTTCCCACAATCCCTAAAATCATGCAGAGAGTCAAGCTGGTCTTTAGGGTGCCCCAGTCTTTTCCTGATGTCTTGTCGAAGAATGCATCACCAGGAAGCTGATGCTGCTTCAAGATGGGATTCTCACCCTTTCACCCTTTCTAGGCCTTCTTCATTTCCCATTCCTAAAGGAGAGAAAGATGACAAAAATCAGTGTGCTGAGGGTTCCGGTGGGACTGTAGGCTGAAACACTCACTGCACTCCGAATAGCCCCCCGGCTAAACCAGTCCCTTTCTCTATTCTCCACAGTCAGGATAGCTTTTGTGTGGTGGTGACAAGGTTTCAACATACAGATCAGGCTGGCCTCAAACTCTTGGTGATCCTCCTGCTTCAGCCTCCAAAGTGCTGAGGTTACATACCTAACCAGGGCGGTTTGTGTGTTTGTTTGTTTATTTATTTTATGTGTATGAGTGTTTTGCTTGCATGTCTGTCTGTACACCACCATGTGCGTGCCTGGTATCCATGAAGATCAGAAGAGATGGTATCAGATCACCTGGTACTGGAGGTACAGATGGTTGTAAGAAACCATATAGGTGCTGGGAACTGAACCTGGGTCCTCTGCAAGACCAACTGTTCTTAACCTCTGAGCCATTTTTCCAAATCCCAGAATGACCTTTGAAAAAATGTACTTGGTATTTACAAAAGTCTGCTCAAGCCAGGCAGTGCTGGCAAATACATTTAATCCCAGCACTTGGGAGGCAGAGGCAGGTAGATCTTGAGTTTGAGGCTAGCCTGGTCTACAGAGCAAGTTCCAGAACAGTCAGGGATACATAGAGAAGCTCTCTGTCTTGAAACAAACAAACAAACCAAAACCAAAACCAACCAACCAAATAAAACCCCCCAGAAAACAAAACAAATAAACAAACCCAAAAGTCTGCTCAAATCTGCCCAGTATGTTACAATTCACAGTTCCTCCACTGGTCTGAAGTTTACAGATGAGGAACTGGCTGTAGCCTGTAGACTTCTCTGGCTTGTCTGCTTTCACAGTTTAACAAACTATCAGCTAAGAAGGTCTGGTCACATTTCTAAGCACTTGGAAACAATACCAAAAGAGTAACAGTGTTTTGTGACAAGTAGAAGCTACACAGAATTGAAATCTCAGTGTCTGGAAGTGGAGTTTTACTGGGAGGCAGCTGTACTTCCTGAGTTAGTAACTGTCTTGGTCCCTTCCAGGAAAAGTTTGCTGGCCCCTGGGCCTGGCTGCTCCTGCCTGGTCCGTCCCTCTTGGGTCTCACTCTTAGTGCTCAACCTTCTGTCTGATGGTCCACAAACAAGCAACTTGGCATGTGCTTTTCTCTTTGTGGATTACCCTTCTCTCCAATCTCATTTGGTCCCCTCGCATTGTACTGAGCTCAATACTTGTGTGTGACCCACTGCAAAGGCATGGCTGTCAATGGTTAAAATAACTAGCCAGTCACCTGTTACCTTTTCTTCTCGTTCTCTGCCTTATTTCACTACAGAGTCCTTACTCTGGTCTGGGCTCATAGTTTACATTGATGTGTGCATGTGAGGTGGAATCTTCCCGAGTCCATGGGGAAAGACAGATTTGTTTGGGTTCCTTACTATATGTTTTCTCTTTTTCTCTTTCCTTCTTTCTTTCCTTTCTTTTCTTTTTTGGTTTTTTGAGTCATGGTTTCATTCGTGTAGCCCTGTGTACTGGAACTCGATCTGTAGACCAGGCTGGCCTTGAACTCAGAAATCCACCTGCCTCTGCCTCCCAAGTGCTGGGATTAAAGGCGTGCGCCACCACTGCCCGGCTATAGGTTTTCATCTTAAAGTAGAGAAACCTCATTGGTCTCCACATCTCTTAGGTTGGGTACTTTTAGATCAAACTACCCAGGATGTCAGGGTTAGGTTCCACTGAGGCTTACTGGGTACACTGGCTGAGCTTGCTATCCTCTATCGTCCAGGCTGGTCTAGAAATCATGACCCCCCTGCTTCATTCAGGCGCTAGGATTGCAGGAAGTGACACTGTGCCCAATGTTGAACATTTGTTTTTTAGTTCCACACCATCTTACCTGTGTCTTCTGAAATTCAGAAAACAATGAAACAGGCATATTTTCGAGGCGTTTTGGCACAAACTTACTTGGTGGCAAAACCTGATCTGGCCTGATGTAAGGAATTTTCTACTCTATGGTGTGTGTGTTCTTACAACCTTCTATAGAGTTATTAATATCTTGATAAATGGGTTGGCTTTTTAAAGCCCCAAATGTTCTTAACAACTGTCCCCAAGAATTACATAAGAGAGGTTGAGGACCGGCTTCAAAAAGTGAGCCCTGAGTCTCTCTGTCCATGTGTTGGCTCCTTGCTTAGCCTTGGGCAGATCCACTACTCCCATTCTTGTTCCCTTACTACCTCAAAATGCTGTTGGGCTCAGAGACCAGATGGCCACTTGGTAGAACTGTGTTAGAGAAGGGTGAGGGTCCTGGCTTTTCTGTCTGGCTATCCCACGGTTCCCTGCCTTTCTCCCTAGGTGGGGGTCTGGGTTTGGGGGACAGGTCCTGTATAAAAAGATCCAGATCTGTGACTTGCCATTAGCTGAGCTCTCTGTTTACCTTGGCCTTCTGTAGCACCCTCCCTTGGTTGGAGGTTACAATGGATGGACTCCTCTTTCTCAGCTCAGAAACACAGTTGACAGGGAGCGATTGCTCTGGGACATTGCTTTGGGGTTTATTTGTAGTTTCCTGTTAATGGCAAACAAGACAAAACCATTAAGTAGGTGAGATACAGTGGTGGTTATTTGCACCCAAACTACATTTAGAAGGATAAGCAAATTTTAAATTAGAAAGCACTAGGCAAACACGCCAGCACTGAACAGGGCGAGAAGGGGTTGGGGGCAGGTGCTGGGGACTCTGGAGTAAAGACAGTAACAAACAGAATCACAGAGGCCTCTCTATGCATCAGGCAGGCATTAAGGCATTATATGAGTGGGTTTTCCCATGAGCCTGTGAAATAGGTACTCTTAATTAATCACCCCATTGTATAGGTGAAATCAGGAAGGTCAAGGTTCTGTGCAAAGTCATGTGGTTGTGTAGTGTAAGAGCTGGGGTTTGAATCCCATACTGTACTGTTTCCTTTGGGGGTGGGGGTGGGGGTCCTGCTAGTGCCAAAACACAGAGCTTAACGTATATGCACCTAACTTCTCCCTGGCATTCTATCTTACTGTCTACACTGTCTTCACTGTTAATTCTTCCAGATAATTGCTTCATATTCAGCTCTGTGAGTTCGTGTGCTGTCTGCTTGTATGTCATCTTAGCAAAAGCTTCTGAGAGGAGGAACCTCAATTGAGAAAGTGCTCTGTAAGATCAGGCTGCAGGCAAGCATGTAAGGTATTTTCTAAATTAGTGATTTATGGGAGAGAGTCCAGCCTATTGTGGGCGGGGCCACTCCTGAGCTGGTGGTCCTGGGCTCTGTAAGAAAGCAGGCTGAGCAAGCTATGGGGAGCAAGCCAGTAAGCAGCACCCTCCATGGCCTCTGCATCAGCTCCTGTCTCCAGGACCTATTGAGTTCTGTCCTGGCTTCCTTCTATGATGAACAGTAAGCCACATAAATCCTTTCCTTCCCAAACTGCTCTTGGTCACAGTGTTCATCATAGCAGTAGTGTGCTAACTGAGGCAGCCTTGAAAAAAACACTTAGAACAGACTTATTTTTTTCTGTCTCCAAAGGGCATCAAAAGGATCAAAGGGAGAGGGAAGAGCACCGAGTGTGCAGCGGCTGGGATGAAGGGACGAGGTCTCAATGCTTCCCCAGCCCTCTTCGAAACAGGTTCTCCATCTGTACAGTGTGGTCTGCTCATAGAGAGTGGCTTGGAGCACAGCCCTCAATGGCAGCTCATACTTATCACACCAATCAGGGCTGTTGTCTGAGATCGGAGAGGGCATCTAATCATTCAGCAAACTCCCGGAATACTCCTCTCATCCAGGCTCTAAGAGGCTGATAGAATAAACAGTCTAACTCCTGTGGTCGTTTCTGGTGCTGGTGATCTAACCTAATGCCTCACTTTTAATAAACCCAATTACTCGAGGCAGGGTGAAGACAGTATACAGAAAAGGATGGAAACACATCCCCTGTCCCCTTCTCTCTCTGTTCAGGACTATTTAGATGAAGAATGGATCCGACCATTGGCAATTTACAGCGATGCTTCCGAGTGGGGTAACCCTGCCCTCCCTGGGATATATGGAATTTTCTGGTGACACTTTTGAGTGTCAGAACTGGAATTGAGAACATACATGGGTGTGTATGTGTAGTGTGTGAGGGATTCAGAAGTGGCTCCCCATGGAGGAGGTTCGGACTCACTTGGCTCTTGTTCTTGCTGCTCACAGAGAGACCGAGGGCCGGACCCCCGGCCAGGGACTGTTGCAAGCGTTCCTTCACGGCTACCAGCTTGAGCTCCAGGTCAATCCTCTGCTCTTCCTTGGCACGACACTGAGCTTCCAGAGTGGCCACAGCCTCTTCCAAGGCCTTCAACTTTGCTCCTGAGTCCAGAGACACAAATGAGAAAGTCTGTGGGGCTGCAGGCCCCAGCTGTCTCTCCTGGAGGGCCTTTCTAGCAGTATGGGTCCAGTTAAAAGATGGACTTTGAGGTGCATCACCAACCACACTGTGGTGTGGTCTTTATCTGCCCAGCCTCCATCTTTAGGAAACAGTACCCTAATATTCCACCACGAAACCTTGCCCTCTCATTCCCTATGCTTTGAGTGGGTTGGCTTCATGTAGCTGGGGCCTGACCCATAATCACAGTGATTGGTTCAAGACTTGGTTCAAATGGAGCAAATCCTGAGGTTTTGGTGGTGGCCACTGGGAAGAGACACCCCCCTTTGTTGGAGTGTCCAAAAGGACTGGCTGAAGGCTTGTGCTACGACACCACAAAGAGGAAGAGAATGGAATCATGTTTCCCTGTACTTCACTACAACTGATCTCTCAGTTTGTGTATCTGTCTCTGTTCCTGTATGATTTCGGTTTCTATTACATGTGTACTAGAGTCACAGTATGGAGTCACAGACCAGGTTTTCCAGGAGGACCTGTTGCTTATTTAGTTTAAGCTGACAAATTTTTATTAATACTTTTCCGGTGCTAAGAAGCTCCATTTGTGGGGGTTTTGGGGGTGGGCAGAGATAGAGCCTAAGGGTCTGCACATTAAGAAGGGCTTTGCCTCAGAGCTATTCCCATAGCTCTCCGTTTTTAAAAAGAATAGTCTTGTCTCAGACTATGTAGTGGAAAATGACCTTGAATTATGCTCTCCCTGCCTCCAGAGAGCTGGATCATGATGTTGTTGCCATGCCTGGTTTATGTGGTACTGGGGATTGAACCTAGGGCTTCGTGAATGCCAGGCAAGCATTATACCAATGAGCCACAGCGCTAGCTCAGTCCAGATCTTCTCCATCCTTTAACTTACACGAGAAGGTTTTTACGGTCATGCTAAATGCATTCATTCATTGCTTGAGTTGTTGCTTATTGAATTCTTACTACATACCAAGCACTGACCTAAGACCCTTGGGATGGATCAGAGAAGAAGACAGGCAGAGATCTTTGCCTTATATCTATACACGTGTGATAAATATATAAGTAAAAGTATAATTTATATTATATAGAAATATAAACAAAAGAATAATATAAGTAAAAGTAATGAATATAATAAACTTATCTATACTTCAAAGTGGTGCAGATAAAAACATTTGGTAAGTTAGGGTACTCCAAATCATGGTTCTCACCGCTGGAAAGTTACTGTCATTAATTAATTAATTAATTAGTTAATTAATTGGTGTGGCGGATAGTCAGTATATTTCAAATTGTGGTTCTTACCTCTGGAAAGTTCCTGCTATTTATAGATTTGTTTATTTATATTGGGGGGGTTGGGTCTATTTGTTTATTTATTTGTATTGGAGGTTGAGTTTATTTATTTATTTATTCATTTATTGGTATGAGGGGTTGAGTCCAGGGCCTTGCATATGCTAGAATAATGCTCTACCACTGGGTTACATCCCTAGCCCTCCCCAAATTTTTCTTATACTGAAATCATAAGGCTTTCCCTTGCCACCCTCCTGCGTGTTCATATTTTCTCTCTCTCTGGATACAAGGTCTCACTATGTAACCTTGGCTGTCCTGGAACTTGCTGGGTAGACCAAGCTGGCCTCCAACTCATGGAGATGTGCCTGCCTCTGGCACCTGAGTGCTGGGAAAGGCATGTTCCACCACACCCGGTTCCATGTGTTCATTTTCTACACCAGAAGTCCTCATCTTAGGTCCATTGTGATCTCTATATATAGGCTCTAAGGTTGGCCCAGTGAATCTGTCTGTACCATTTTGATGTGTGTTTTGTTCTTAGGGAAGGGTCCATAGATTCTATGCTCCATAAGGGCCATGCATATTCTATAAGGCAGGACTTCCTGTACTCCAGAACACATGGGAGAAACCCAGGCAGAAGTGTGGTAAACTGAAGCTAGGTAAGGAATTCAAAGAAACCGTGGAAAACGGGGTTAGAGACACCCAGAGCAGGCAAGGTCTATTGAAGTCTCTGGATTCCAGAGATCCTAGGAAACATCACTGCTCATCAAACCTAGAGCTGGGCCACTGTCTAACATCAGAGTGAGTGAATGCAGGACCCAAAATAGTCAAGATGCTGAGGCAAGCATCTGTCTCAGCTCCACAGTACTGCAATGGTTCCCACCCCTATCTGAAGCAGTTACTAAACTGCCAAGCTTTCTTTAGACAGGGTGGATGACAGCAAGGGGGGATTAGGGGGAAGCCCACCCCTCCTGGGTGGGAAACCAGGAAACCTGTGTCAGAGGCCTCCCTTTGCTGTGCCAGGGGAAGTGCGCTCCAGGTAACACCTTGGCAGGTACCTGGGTTGTTCCGAATGGCTTCCTTCAGCTCTTTCTTCTCCTGTCGCAAGGCCGTCAGTTCTGTCCGAATCGTCTCCTTCTCTTTCTCCAGCCTCTCTTTTTCTACCAGGTACCTTCGGGCATCCTCCTCCGCCCGGTTCTTGCCGTACTTGTATTGATTGGCACCTACAGGAAAGCAAGAGATCCTCAGACCTGACCTCTGGTGAGGTATCTATGTGGCATTAGCTTGCCTTTTACCTCCACTTCATATATAAAATATGGGTATTTAGGTCTACTCATTTAAGTGTACTTAGCATGAATCTCTTGGGGAAATGGGGGAGGTAGCAGGCACAGGGAAAATCGAGTTTGCATTCCTTCTTGACTGGGTGGGTGCGTGAAATCTGACAGAAATGATTGGGGTGCTTTTGTGCCTTCCCCCAAAATCTCAGTGTCCTTATGCACAAATAAAGATACTGATAACATTTAGCTTCCAGGGTACAGTAAGGTTAAAATTTGGTAATCAAGGAAAAGTACTTAATATAGTACTAAGAAAAGTACCTAATATAGTACCCAGCAAATGAGGAGTGGTTAGTATATGCCAGAGAATAATGATAGTCGTATAGAATAACCCATCTTGCTTTGTAAACAGTGTGATCTGGGTGGGTCAGTATCTATGATAAAGGGAGATACCTACTTATAACTGAGATCAGACCTAGGACAGTGTCAGCCGCAGATCCAACACAATGGTGGACAGCAAGCAGCTGCACAGAAACGTTTTGTTCACTCCACATGTATGCTGCACACTAGGCTACTTACTACTTAAATTTCCCATCTAACCTTCCTCTAGCTGATGAGGTCACGGACTCTGTCCATGACGTTAGTGGCCTCATAAGAGAACAATAGCTGTCTATGCGACACTGTGTGGGCCTTACAGACACTATGCCTGCTGACTTGGACTTGGGCTTCCAAAGCTAGGACACATGAGCTGTTGTATTTTAAAAGGTCATCCAGGTTAGATGTTTTGTGACAGCAGACTGAGGACCAGGGCAGCTTTCCTCCTGTGGGCCTCAGGATGTCACTGGACTACACTGGGGGTTTACTTGTGGTTTCTGGCCCCGCTCTCCAATCCTGTGACCTCAGCAATAGCCTGCAGCCCTCTGGGATGGAGACAGAGATACCACTGGGCCTCAGCCAGACCAGCTCCATTTCCACAGCTTGTACAATCTGGGCTTTGGGAGAGATTTGATTTGAAAAGCAGGTGTAAGTTTTTTACATTTCTTTTTTTCTTTCTTTCTTTTTCTTTCTTTCTTTCTCTTTCTTTTTTTTTTTTTTTGACATTTTGTGATTTGTGGAGAGCTTTTGGTGCCACTTCTAGGAAACTGGCAAGAATATTTGACAAGGAAATGAGCTCAAGAAAAATACAGCTGAGGAACATATTCCTTGTATCTTGATCATCTTCACAAGTCCCTAGGAGCAGTGACCTCGGGACCTTCGTTTATGCTTTCTTTGTTCCTTGACTACTTTGTTTATGACTTAGGACTGGCTATACTCTTTGCATATACCTAGAATGATAGAAAAGCAGACTGGAAATGATTAAACCCGCCCCAGCATTTGCTGGGGCCATACTATAATGTTGTCTAACTGTCTTGCTTTTCTTTAATCCTCCCTGAGACCCTGTTGACTGAGCTGGCTAAGTCAGTGATTTCTTTACTGTCGCATGTTGACTTCAATTTCCTGTTTTGAGTATCCACTGATTTTTATTTATTTATTTTTAAAGATTTATTTATTTTATGTACATGAGTACACCATTGCTCTCTTCAGACACACTGGAAGAGGGCATTCAATCCCATTACAGATGGTTGTGAGCTACCATGTGGTTGCTGGGAACTGAACTCAAGACCTCTGGTAGAGCCGGGCAGTGGTGGCACACGCCTTTAATCCCAGCACTTGGGAGGCAGAGACAGGCAGATCTCTCCGAGTTCCAGGACAGCTAGGGCTATACAGGGATACCCTATCTCAAAAATATAAAAACAAGCTAGCAAGCAAACAAACAAAACACAAAAATGTTTACATGAAGTTTAATTTCTGGCCTTTTGAATAATCAGTAAATTCTGCATGGTGTCTCCTCTGCAGTTCGGACCTAAGCACCTCTGCAAACCTCCCTCCCCCATTCACCTGCCCTTTACCACTCTGCTTTTGTTACTTTCTTTTTGTTTCTGTTGCTGTGCTGGGAACTGGGAGCTTAGGGCTTACCACACCTGGCAAGCGCTCCCACACTGCCCAGCCCTATTACTCTCGGTAGGCAGAGCATACTGGTACACTTACTGCACTACTCTCTCATTTTGATCCCTTACTCCTGGGAAGGAAAAGCTGGTCTTGAGACCCCTGCAATGTTCTACTCTACCTCCCTTCGTCAGGAAAAGGCCACAGAACTCACTGGAGGCATGGCGCTTGACTTTGACCTGTGGGTCCACACGATGGGACTTCTCACTGCAGGAGGAGGCATGGCGCTTCACCTGAGCCCCCGTGGGGTGCTGGGGCTCCTCATCCTGGGCAAAGAGCACAGAGGAAGAAAGTTAAGTGCAGGCAGGGTTCAACCCATTCAGGCAGGGAGCTTCTGGCCAGCATCTCTGAGAGTGTGGCCTTAGACCTATAGATTTGTGCAGGACTTTAGTTTACAGACTACCTTCACTAGGGGTATCATTCAAACCTCATACCCTTCTGTGGGAGGTAAAAGGCAACCTTAAGCTGGAGACTTACTGAGAGGACAAATTAGGGGGCGCAGAAAACTGTGGGTGACTATTATTATAGTCATTGTGTCCTCAAATCATTTGAAAGCATGCTTCTGTGTTCTGAATTGCTAATGCACAGTCTTCCAGAGGAAGGAGGAAAAGGAGAAGGAGGAAGAAGAGGAGGAAGAGGAGGAGGAAGAGGACAAGGAGGTGGAGAAGGAGGAAGAAGAGGAAGAAGGCATGCCATGTCTGAGAGGAGCCAGTGACAGGTGATACAACTTATTGGACTAGCTGCATATTTGTGCTTTAAGAGTATTTCTCAGCCGGGCAGTGGTGGTGCACTCCTTTAATCCCAGCACTTGGGAGAAAGAAGCAGGTAGATTTCTGAGTTCGAGGCCAGCCTGGTCTACAGAGTGAGTTCCAGGACAGCCAGGGCTACACAGAGAAACCTTGTCTCGAAAAGAAAAAAAAGAGTATTTCCTCCAAGTCCAGCCAACACGCTGGGAGCCTGGTGTGATACATTACTGTCATCTAACATCGTATTCTGGACAGCTTTGCTATCTCTCTGTACAGAACGTTCTGCTATCTGGGTGCTGCGCTAATTGCCTTCTTTTCAACACAGATCATTTCATTTTGTTCCCAAAATACTCCTCGGAAGGATGGGGCCAGAAAGTGGGAAGCAGGGTCTGATAAGAAAGGCTGAAGTCTCCCCAGCTCCAGTCATTGTATCGGAAGCACTAAAGCCATGCAGCAACTAGCTTCTCTGCAACTAAGCAAAACCTGCAAATTGCACCAAGAAAGGCCTTAGGAACAAAAGGGCAGGCTGGGAACGTTTCTAGAAAAGAGGGATCATGGAGGGGAGAATGCAGAGTATCATCTAATCCAGGGTCTTGGCTCACAGGCCTGCTGTGTTCTCAGCAGCTTTGTTCCCCGGCATCTCTAGATGCCGCCCGCCCACCCTTGTCTGGTTGCACTGTACCCGTCTTCCAGTTCTTCCCCAGCAGAAGGCACAGGCCACGCTGTTGGGAGCTGGCGGGCTTAGTGAAAGCAGTTTCTCTGAAGCAAAGGATAAAGTGGGCCGTGAGGGGGAAAGAGGAAACAGAAAGAAGGCCTTTGCCACATTACTAAGCTGTGGACCGTACCTGCACCTTTTCATAAGGAACCTCATCGTAGATGCGGGGTTCAGGCCACTGATCCTGGCAGGACTGTGCATACCTAGAACGTGAAAAGTTCAATGATCTTGGTGGCGGCTGTGGCTTATGCTGCCTTCCTGACTTCTCTCATTTGATGCTGGCAGCCGTTTTTAATGTAGACCGAAAGGTCATGTGCTTGTAATGACTGCATAGGCATGCATGAGTACCACAAGTTTGACCACAGGTGGCTCATTCCCAGCATCCTTTGTAGGTCAGAAGACAGGCTCCAGGATGGCAAGCAGCAGGCTATGCTTCCCATCTTGGGTGAGGGTACCATCCCCCCCCCCCCCAGGAGGCCCACTTCCTGTGCTTGCCCCTCCCCTTCCGCCCTCGTGCTCAAGGCTACATGCAGAGCCTTGGAAATGGAGGTGAGGCAGAGCACTCTGGTAGGAGCAGACCACGGAGCCACCCTTACAGGAAGGAATTGCGCCCAGCACTGACGATGCTGGTTAAGGTCTCCACGTCCACGTAGTCATAGTGCAGTGCCTCTGGTGTGACTTTGGAGCCCATCTCCACCAGCAGCAGCCCGAGCCAGCGGCCCATGTCCTCTGAGCAGCTTGCCTGGGGAGAGGAGGCACAGTGGGGTTCACTTTCCCACCGTGAAGCCTCCTGCATGCTCGTGTCAGAGAAACCCGCAAATGTTTGTAAGTGCTCAGTACTTAAGGATGGAGGAAGAATTAGGCTAGACATACATGCAGAAACCAGAGATTCCCAAATTCTCTTTTTTTCAAGTATCTGTTCAAAAGCCACTTCCTCTGAGGGATCTCTGATTACCTCTGTAAGACGGCACACCTCTACCCTCGACCTCCTAGGTTTTTAGATCCAACCATTTTGATATAAAAACATGTACGTGTTCTCAAAACTTCCTTCCCTCTTCTTTCATGCTAGGGATCAAACCCAGGGCCTTGTGTGTACAAGGCCTGGCGCTACTATTGAGAGCCAGCTATTTACATCCTCAGCTGGAAAACATAGTTTAAAAATTATTTTTGTTATATGTATGACCGATTGTTTTGCCTGCATGTATGTATACGTACTGCATTTATGTCTGGCGTCTGCAGAAGCCAGAAGAAGGCATTGGATCCCCTGTAACTGGAGTTACAGATGGTTGTGGGCCACATCGTGGGTGCCAGGAATCAGAACAGGGTTCTCTGCCAAAGCTGCAAGTGCTTTTAACTGCTGAGTTATTTCTTCAGCCTCCATACTCATAATTCTCTAAATAGGCAATTGCTCACATAACTCAATTTTTTTCTTAGACTGAATTTAACAAAGCATTATAATATCATATATAGGGAAATCCCCCCAAACAAACTGATGTCCAGTTAAACATATACTTAATTCTAATTTAAAGAACATTATCATAAAATCAACTTAGCTAGTGTGGTGGTTTGAATAGGTATGGCTCCCATAGACTCATGTGCTTTAATACTCAGTCATAGGAAGTGGCCTTATTAGGGTAGGTGTGGCCTTGTTGGAGGAAGTGTGTCACTGTGGAGGCAGGCTCTAGGGTCTTATATGCTCAAGTGACACCCAGTGTGGCGCACAGTCTCCTGCTGCCTGCAGATCAAGTTATAGCACTCTTAGCTCCTTCTCCAGCACCAGGCCTGCCTGCTGCTATGCCTCCCACTATGATGATAATGGAATACGCTTCTGAACTTGTAAGCCAACCCCAATTAAATGTTCTCCTTTATAAGAGTTGTTGTGAGCCAGGCAGTGGTGGCACACGCCTTTAATCCCAGCACTCAGGAGGCAGAGGTAGGCGGATTTCTGAGTTCGAGGCCAGCCTGGTCTACAGAGTGAGTTCCAGGACAGCCAGGACTACACAGAGAAACCATGTCTCGAAAAAAAAAAAAAAGGTGTGGTCATGGTCTCTTCACAGCAGTAAAACCCTAACTAGGGTAGCTACTAATGGCAAACTTGATTAAAGAAATTAACAAGGTCCCCTTTTAAGGGGGGGAGGGCGTAGAAGATTCTGTGTAAGTTAAGGGAAACGAGAGACTCAAAAGTATGGTGCAAAGATAAAGTTCTTGAGATGGAAACCCAGAGAGGCAGGTAGAGAGTTTACTGGTACTCTGGGAGCCTTAAAAAGCACGTGGCTGCCCTGGCCTCTGTTTGTCTATAACACAGGGAGGTAGACATTTGAACTCTGCTCCTCGGCCAACATTTTGAATTCTAAATATGCAAAGGGCTGTCATTTGGGGTGGGGTGGGGTGGTAATCTGTGTCCTCTGAACAATCTGAGAATGCCAGCAAAGCCAGCAGGTAGGAAGGCCAGTGAGCGAGCAAGCAAGCGTCACTCATTCATTGTTCAAGATGTGCTTGCTGAGCTTACAGCATGTGCTGGACATCCTGTAGGAAAGATAAAAAAAGCATGGCCCCAGCCCCGCCAGCATGGAGCTGGAAGGATTTTAACTCAGTGTGGGAAAACTCTTCACAGAGCCTGGAGTTGCTCAGTGAGAGGAGGGACAGGCACCCTGAAGGACAGTGCTTTTTTCTGAGGCCGATGCCTCCTGGTGGGAAGGTTTAAGCAAGAACTCCAGAATCAGATCCCAGTTCGACCATAGGACGTACCCGTTAGACCTGGAACTTTAAGGTCAGGGCAAATAAGCAAACCTGGGCTCTAGAGTTAAGGCTGCCTGGATTAGGCTACATAACCACTGAGTGCTATGTTGGGTTTGAACTTCAGACAAACAACATATAACCGTTCTGTCTAGGCATATCTCCAAACTTCCTGGGATACTTTCACACGAATAACAGGATTCTTGGTTTATTTGGAATTCCAGCATACCTGGTGTCCCCGGTGTTATCTGACAAGCCTGTTGGGTTCCTCCCCCAAAGTTCCTATAGTAGAGTAACAGTAAGACCACCACCCCAGGCTACCTGGACCCTCTCCTCTCACCTCCAGGATGGCCACCTCCTGTCGATTTCGCAGGATCCTGAAGGCAAAGGGGTGCCTGGGTCCAAAGCCTGGGGCTACCTCACAGCCCCTGAGGGCAATGGCATTCACGTGGGTAAGCAGGTCTGTGCGGTCTTTGTGGAAATAGAGAGTGTTGCATCTGAGACGACACCACCGTTCCTTCCAGCCTTGGTTTACCAGCACATTCAGGTAGCCTGGGACAAGAGACAGTGTGATGACCTCTCTATGGCTCCTTGGGCAGAGGCTCTGAGCTGTTATCGATGCAAACCCTGTGATCATAGCCTAGCTATGAGTGCATGTTGTTGACACTGTTCATGCATCCGTTCACAGCCTCAGGACCACACCAAGTGTGATGGAAATGCTGGACACTACTAGATAAGGCAGACAGAAGCCACAACTATCCCCTTCATTCCCCCAAATTAAATGTTACTGGAAGATGGAAAATGATGGACGATGCTGACACCTAGTGGCAGAATGTAGAAACACCACCATCTAGCCATAGCTATACGTGAGCAGATAGCTGACCACAGATGGAGTTAGAATCTTTGAGCATTTGTTTTTCTTTACCAGAGCATGCTATGATTCAATGATTATGAAATATTTCTTTATAACGATAGAGTATTTCTGAATATCCAAAATAAATGATCTTATTTTTCACTCTGGAACACGGGACCTCCCATGACTTAGGCAAGTGCTCTGCCACTGGACACACCCTCATATGCTTTAAAACAAGTGATAATCTTACTGGGTTACAGTGCATGAACCACAGCGCTCATATGAGCCAAATAACCCTTTCTCTGCCAGACACTTTTTATTAACATGCATTTAATCTTTAAGAGTACTTAATATTTTTTTTTTATCCCAGTTTCCTTACCAGACTAGGCTGTAATCTACACATAGTTACCTATATATGCACATGTCTGTAAACCAGAAAGCTCTGTCAATCAAGGTGCCTGACCCTCCAAGCAAGCAACTCCAGTCTCTACAAGGTTTCCCCACACTTGAGTTAAATCCTTCCAGCTCCATAAAACCAGTAGCTATGCTTTTTATGAAACTTTTATTTTTCCCTCGCTTATAGAGGTCAAGATGTAAGCTACATATACACCGAAACCTATATACCTTTGTTGTTATTGTTTGTTCTTGAGATAGGGTCCCATGTACTCCAGGCTGGCCTCTGGCCTCAAACCTACTATGTAGACACAGATGACCTATGACATTGAACTCCTGACCCTCCTGCTTCCAGTCTCCTGGTTCTGGAATTACAGATTTGTACTACCGAGTCCAGAAAACCTTGCACGTTCAATGCTGTGAATTTACTCCTATCTCATATTAGCTGGGGAAACTGAGGCCCAGAGGTAGACCGTGATTTGACTTGGTTCACAGGGATCATAGATATGATGGTGGGTTGCTTTTCCTTTCCTAGGCCATCCTTTCATTCACAGGGGTGAAGGGATGCATGCCATGGATGTTGATAGCGTGGACTCTAGCCATCCAGAGGAAAGGGGCAGGGAAGAAGGCATGGAGAGTTCCCTGGAATTAGCCCCAGGATCCCAGGTTCAAGAATATGAACTGCCCTTCTTCTCAGAGTCAGTACGTACCACAGCATGGAACCTCGTCCTCACTGGAAAATGTCTGCAGGTCCTCAGACAGCGCCTTCTTCTTGGAGAAACTGATGATGCGTGTGATCTTTCGGCCGGCAGCCCTGCTCATGGAGCCCTTAAGCTCAGCCAGGCTGTTCTTCTTCCCTTTGCCTGGAAGCACAGGAGTGGGTCACAGGGGATGCATAAGGAGGCCATGATCCCATTTCTACCCATCTCTGGCCTTCCCAGAAGCCCTTGCAACCTGCCTGTAATTACTAAATATGAAAGGCCCAGAGACCTTACATGGGTCCCCAGGATCTGCTCTGCCACTGTGGACCTGTAGCAAAGTCCCTCCCACCTTTGACATCTCCAGCATGGACTAGTGGAAGCTTGTGGAAGCTCCTACCATGTTCACAGGCTTCTCGGCGGCTGAGAGTAGAAGTGTTGTCATTCATGCCCAGGCTATCAGAGTCTGAGTTCTGTTTTTCTTGGGACAGTCTCTGGGGAAGAACACAGACAGCCTCACATCAGGGAGACTCTCAGAAGGAATCCCTTATCTTCCCAGTCTTCCTCCAATTCTCTACACAACATCCCTCCAGTATCCGACACCACACCAAAATGATCAGAAAGGTGGCAATGACTTAGACACGGCCATGCCTTCAGGTTATACTCTACTGGAGGAGTAGGGTCATTCCTCATAATGCACTGACAGCAATGTCCTGGGATACGCACTGTATCTGGCAAGTGACAGGGAGCTGGGCAAGTGTTTAAGTGGGATGTGAATGTAATCCAGTAGCACCAAAGGGATGCACAAGAGGGGGGCAACCTTGGATGCTCAAGAGCCACTGGGCAAGCTGGTCAGGATTAAGTTTCAGAAAGGGAGAGACCAGGGTGATAGCATAAGGAATGAGCTAGACGGTGTTTGCAAAGGAGTCATGGTAACACCCCAATGATCAGCAGGAGTCCTTTACAATTCTACCTGGAGTGAGAGGATGAAGGAACACACACGCACATGCGTGCACACACCCACCCACACAATGCATGCACACACTTTGTTGCCAGTCTATAAATTTTTAATTCATTATATCAACTGTGAAGCAAGCATACCTTCATTGATTCATTAATACATTCATATGCTACAAAGGAGGTGGAACAGAAATGATAGAAGGAATCATAATGTTACCGCTGCTTATGAGCTGTGGGAAAATCCCATCTTCCCAAGGCTCTGTTTTCTCATGTCAGTTACATGCACTTGAGAAAGCTGCAGTGAAGCACCAGAAGTCTGGAGCCCGTGAACCTATGAGTCCAACGAGTCAGTTCTAACACCCAACGTAATTTGCTGCTATCTCGCTTCAAGAAGCCAGACTTGGCGGCCAGACTTAAAATGATACCCACTCCTTCAAGAAGGTACAACAGTAGTTCTTCAGCCTGTCCTGAGGAGGCTCCATTAGAATCATCCAGGGATGATTTGGGATAAACTCACACTAGAGAGTGGTCAGGACAAGAGAGGTGTTTCCCTCTGTCTCTAAAGGGCTGGGAGTGGGGAGAGGCACCCATCAGAAAGTGCATGAGCTGTCTAAGCTTAAAGAGTCTTGTCTGTAGGGTTTGAAGTAGAAGTTATGGACCCATTCATTCTGCAGCAGTGCCTATACAAAAGCTTTCCCGTCAAGATGGGAAGCAAATGCAGAGGAAGGCTGGGGGCACTTTGTAAATGAACCCAGGGATGATATTTCAGTCTCATGATCCCATGGAAAGAGACCCACACCAACACAACATCCTGGTTCTTCTTCCACCAAAAAGACTACTACAAGCATTATCAGCCACCCTTACCCTGTACACTCAACCACGGTAGAGAACTCCACTGCCAGCATGTCCACTGTTGCTCTATAGATCCTTGACCTGCACCAGAGGCCACACAATGGTGTGTATCTGCAGTCACACCCCTCTTCCAGTGTCATTTTCTGTTTTCTAATGGCCTCACTGCTGGCAAAGGCCAAGAGTGGGCAGGGCTAGACTTCCCTTTCACTAGGTACCTGAGACCAAACCCCTAAGGCCTCACACCTTTGCTTCTACTGTTCCCACCCACCTTGGCTCGATTGTATCATGTCTATTCTTTAAGACTCAGCATAGGCATTCATGTTCCCCCATACTCCAGCCATCCCACGATCCCTGTTCCACCTCCTGTCCCAGTTCAGGACCAGGTGTACCAGGTCTCCATCTCTACACTGAGCCACACAGTCCACCTTCAGACCCACATTTCCTCTGCTCTGCAACCTGTTCCTGCTGCTTAGAGCACCTTTTTAATATAATATAATTTTGCCGTTTTAAAAATCTTTGTCTGGAGCATCACTTCCATAGGAGTAGTCCTGAACCTCTGAGGCAGGAGCATGTCTTCCTGACACACACACCAGGGACCTGGCACTGCCTCTTTTAGCTCGTGCCCAGAGTATCAGTTACAATGCAGTGTGATTGCTTTGGCTCATGTCTACCTGACTCGGGCCATAGGTGAAGTGGGGTCAAGGGTCATACTGGTTTCTGCATGGGGTCTGGTATGGGTGGAGACTCTCTGTAGAATTTCCCCAGTGGTTGTTCAAGGTGCTCTGTCTCCATAAGCAGAGTCCTGAAGAGCCAGCCTGTGTGGGCTTAAACCCTGGCTTTGTTCCTCATTTGCTTCCAGACTTGGTTTTACAGCTTTCTCTTTTGAAAATCTGTCTCCAAGCCGGGCAGTGGTGGCGCACGCCTTTAATCCCAGCACTTGGGAGGCAGAGGCAGGCGGTCGACAGAGTGAGTTTGAGGCCAGCCTGGTCTACAAAGTGAGTTCCAGGACAGCCAGGGCTATACAGAGAAACCCTGTCTCGAAAAACCAAAAAAAAAAAAAAAAAATCTGTCTCCAACACAAGCATTCCAGAAGCGGGGCTTCTGAGAAGACACTGGATCCTAAGGGCTCTTCCTTCAGTGGATTTACTCACGGCTAAACTATCTGAAACTGAGGGGAGGCAGCTGAACTCGTTGGGTCAGGTATGTCCTGAGAAAAGATACACCCAGTCCCTTCCCGCTTCCTGTCTGCTTCCGGTCTTTTATGAGGAGAGCTACACTTGACTGCCTACACGTTTCCCACCTATTCCTAGTATTGCAATGATGATGCTCAGCCTCGCCCAAGGCCTGCAGCACACAGCCTGTGGGCTGACTCACAATGAAACTCTCTTCCTTTAGTTGTTTATGGCAGGGATGTTGTCACAGAGACTAAGGTTTGACTAGCAAGCACCTGCCACTCTGCTGCTAAGCTTGTATGATGTCACAGATGTGTGTGTGTGTGTGTGTGTGTGTGTGTGTGTGTGTGTGTATGGCCTGTGCTTAGTATCCACTACCTTACCGAGAGGAGATGAATGGAGATAGACATACCTTGTCCTGATCCAGCTTGCACAGGATGACTGGGGATCTGGGGACCTCCAAGCCCTCAGCTCCCCCGATGGGCCGGCTGACCTCTCGGATAACCTGTGAAGAAGACACAGAGCTGGGAACAGGTGCACAGCTCTGGGGACAGAAGCGTGGCTGCTGGTGTTTGTGGGATCAAGTCTGTTGTGAAGAGGATTAGGGCCACCAGGAGGCAGAGTAGGGCTGAACTAGGCATCTGCATAACTGATGATATGATGCATAACTAGCATCTGAGTGTCTGAAAGTGTCCTTAAGGACACTGCTCTCTGCTGCCTGGGGAGAGGGAGACCCTGGAGAAGAGTGGTGTGAATCTCGAAGATTCACAGTAGTGCAGGGCCTGCTTCTGGGAGAGCTAGGACTTTTATCATAGTCTCCAGGTGGCTGGGGTTGTCACCTTGCTTTCAGTGACACGGAAACTGAGTCCTTTACTCAAGGTTGTAGGAAAAAGCATCTAGGTGATATAATCTGAAGAGTCAGTATCTAAACTGGGAGTGGTGGTGGTGCACACCTTTAATTTCATCTCTCAGGAGGCAGAGGCAGGTGGATCTCTGGGTTCAAGGCCAGCCTGATTTATTAAGTGAGTTCCAGGACAGCCAGGGCTACACAGAGAAACCCTGTCTCAACCAAACCAAACCAAACCAAACCAAACCAAACCAAACCACCACCAACAAAATGGGTACCACCTGATGCTCAACCAGACAGCAGCATTTATCCCCACAGCAGTCTGTGGTCCCCCAGTTACAGGTGAGATGGTGTGACTCTGGTAGGTGGCCACAGAGCCAGACCCAAAGGAGGCTATGTGACGGCCAGATGGTACGCCTTGGGCTAGACTGTGGAGGACCAGAATAGCCAGGCAGATCCCAGTGAGCCCTGGGCCTCAGGCTCCAGCTTCCGACTCATGGAGCCTGAAGCTTGAGGCTCCCAGAAGGCAAGCTCTCTCCCTTCCTTCCCCTCGGGACACAAAGGTACAGATGAGAATACCCAGCATTCCAGGGAGAGCTAGTTAGCACGGAAGGAAAGGAGAGGAGAAGAGGGGCTAAAGGGGGGACTTGGCTTCACTGTCTCAATGGGAAGGTAGGAGAGGAGACTAGAGTGTCTAGTGGAGTAAGCAGTGGGATGCAGGGTCTGCTGGAAAGGATGGGGCAGGGAGGTATCGCAGTCACCACCACCACCACTTACTGCCTGACAGGCACTGGGCCTACAGCTATGTCAAATCCTTAAAAGAACGGAAATGGAGGAAAGTAATGCCACTGCAGGTCTCACAGCCAGCAAATGTTGTTGGGTTCTAGAGCTTGAACTCAGATCCATGCTCCACCAAAGTCCCTTGCCATCACGATGCCGCCATACCCACTTTGGAGCAGATCTGCTTAGCTTCAGATCCTGGCCTCAGTCACCTGATGCTGTCTGTGATCCTCCAAGTCCCCTGTGCCTCAGTTTACTCACCTTGGAATGTAAGTAATAACAAGAGGCCTTTGGCACATTCCAAGGTACAAAGTGATTAATACATAGCTCCATGGGTCTGTGACACTATAAAGACGTCAGACTCCAGTGGACATTATGACAATGTACATTTTCATCTAAAAACAAGAAAGGGATCCCCCTCCTTATTTTTCTAAAATAAAAGGGCTAGCTGCCCTAATGATAAAATCAGTTTTCAAAGGCATGAAGCTCACTGTTCTGGAAGTGTAGGTTGGGCAAACAGTAGGCTGCTAGATAGGGAACTTAAATAACTTGAAGAGTATAAGATCTCCTATATGAGGTCTGTCTGTTGTGAATATCCAAGGCCCACCTGATATGAGACTTGCACAAGGCACCTGGATCCCCTTTTCCCTAGATAACACTTCCAAGGTTAGGACCCCAGGCCTGGGGAAAGAAAGGAAGGCAGGGAGGTCAGGATGGCAGCTTCCCATGTGTCCTGTGTGTCATACCTTCAGCCACTCTTCAGCCTGCTCCCTGCTCTGCAGAGCCAGCACCAACACCTCTGTGGCCCCCTGGGAGAAGCGCAGCTCGTGCCTTTTGTGCCTGCTGTCCTTGGGCACATAGACGACAGTGCAGACATCTAGTGCCAGCCTCAGATGTGGCTGTCGGTCCTTGGAGCTTTTGTAACACTGCACAGGGAGAGATGGGGTCAGAACCTTCTGCAGAAAGGGGTGGGAGAGGGAAGGTACCTCACATACAGAGAAGCATCCCCAACCAGTTCGACTATGAGCAATGCCTCACAGGGAGAAGCCGGGGGTGGGGGAGAGGAGGGTCTCTGGGAATCTTCCATGGACTGCTATCCATGAGGAAAAGGCAGACTATAGCACAATACTAGGAAGACGATGTGGGCTGAAGAGAGAACAAATAGGCTGGCTTGGGAGGATGCCAGCTGAAAGGCTGCACAGCAGAACATTAGGAGTGAATCCCCGGGAGGTATGCAGTGTTGACCTTGAAAGGGCAGGCTTTCTTATAATAAGGCCAGCCTCAATCTCAACCACAACGCTACATAAAGGGATCTATAATGGGATATAAGTGGGATCTAAAAAGGGATAATGGTTACCATGGGAGGGAGAGACATTTCCTTCAGTAGTGTATACACTGGTAAGGTGCCTACACTCCTGTAAGCAATCTGATTGGCGCGTGCGCGCGCGCGCGCGCGCGCGCACGCGCACACACACACACACACACACACACACACACACACACACAAAGCAGTGGGAGGAGCTAGTTGGAAGTGGGAGGGGATTAGCTCAAGTGGGATGAGAAGGTGACCGAGGTGACTATGAGCAAAATCTATACATGCGTCTTTCATAGTGAAACCTATGATTATGATCCTAAAAGCTTAAAAAGAAAAAAGGTTAACACGGCCCAGTGAGTAAGCCTGGTGACTGGAGCTTGATCCCTGAAACCCACATGGTGGAAGCTGAGAACCAACTCCAGCAATCTGTCCTCTGGCCACTATGTATTTGCCTCAGAGCATGTGCCCCACCCCCCAATTAAAAAAAAAAATTAAAAGAGAAAAAATCACAGCCTGATTTCTTTTATAATATAGTGGAAAATTCTAAATGAAACATTAGAAAAGAAAATCTAGCCACTTATAAAACACAGGGGTAGCTGAACATTCAAATAGCTGCATAATTCATCACAGAGAGGAGAGAAAAAATCGCACAAGTCAGTAGAGGCAGAAACAGGTTCGTGATAGAATTCGGGACCACATATGCTATTAAGCAAGGAAACAGAGTAGAGGAAGGGACTGCTCTGCATGTGAGATAAACAGAACATTTACATACATCTTAGCAAGAGCCCCCTGTACTGAAGAAGTATTAAAGCATTCCCTTTGGAGTTGGGCTGAGACCTGCTGCCTTCGCCCTTCTCTATCTCTGGGCTGGATGGCCTGGCAGCAGCAGGCAGTCGAGCAAAGCAGAGAAAGGGAAGGTAAGAACTAGAAATATGCCCATTGTGACCCTCAGAGTGGCCCTGGCCTGTGGTCAGTCTTCACTGCCCAGGGTTTGAAAAAGTTTCAAAGCCATGTGTGTTGATCATGGCTTGCAAACAGATTAAAACTTTTTTTTAAAAAAGAGAAATAGCTATTATCTTTCTTCACAATTATGTTCTCTTTCCTACTTTGGAATCCTCAGTGCTCGGGGTTTTTCTGTGTAGCCCTGGCTGTCCTGGAACTCACAGAGATCTGCCTGTCTCTGCCTCCTGAGTGCTGGGATTAATGGCAGTGCATTTTCTTTAGGGATGACGGTAATCAGAAATGGTGCATGAAAAGACAAGCTTCCTTAAAAGAGAACTTGTATGTGCAGATTGTGGCATAAACAGATGTGTGGAAGCAAGAGTGAAAACAGGGAGTGTGTCTTTTTTTAGTTTTATATTTATAGGTGTTTAGTCTGCATGTATGTCTGCACACCACATTTGTGCAGTGCTCCAGGACACCAGAAAAGGGTGTCAGATCTCCCTGGAACTGGAGATATAGACAGCTGTGAGCCACCATGTGGGTGCTGGGAATCTATCCCAGGTCCTCTGCAAGAGCAGCCCTTGATCTTAACAGCTGAGCCATCTTGATTATCTATTAAGTCAGTGAGATTCATTCATTCTTTTGTTTTGTCTCTCTCCAGGGTCTTGCTGTGTAGTCCTGGCTGGCCTTGAACTCATGAAAGTCCTCCTGTCTCCACCTCCCAAGTGCTGAGGTTATAAGTAGAGATCTTTCTATTTAAATAGTTTTCTTTTTTTTTTTCCTAGTGAGATTTATTTATTTATTTATTTATTTATTTATTTATTTATTTGTTTTTGTGGTACTGGGGGTTGAATTCCAGGTCTTGTGCATGTTAGGCAAATGCTTGGATACTGAGCTACATTCTTAACCTTCGCCTAGTTTATGAGTAAGTATACTAACTTGCACAATAAAGAACAATGAATGTTTTAAGAAATTAAAAAAATTCTGGGAAAAAAAAACTAGGTGAGCTTCCATCTGACTTTCAAGGGTGTGTGTGTGTGTGTGTGTGTGTGTGTGTGTGTGTATGCTGGAGCTCTGATGTATCATGCCCCAAGGTTCTATGAAGAGGCCAGTTACACCCTCAGACACGCAAGGATACACACACACACACACACACACACACACACACACACGCCTCTAGTGAATCACTCACCAGTAGCTGCTCCTCCTTGATGACCGTCAGCTGCTTGGCCCACTGCCCAAAGCGCTTTTTCCGAAGCAGGAAGGCGCATATCCTGCAGTCCCTAACCAGGTGCATGGAGGCCTCTTCCGAGGGCCACTGGTGCTTGGGCTGCCGGCCCTTCTCTTCCTCCTCCTCCTCATCATAGGATTCATAGGAGCTACTCATGACGTCAGAGTCATTGTCTGTGGGTGTCATGAGAAAGGGCCCTCAGTCTCTGTGCCGCCCCCCAGTAAAGCCCCTTCTTACCCTGGCAGGTAGCCTCTTCTGGGCCTGGGCAACAGGAGGCAGAGGAATGACAAGGATGGATGGACTGTAGGCCTTACTCAAAAGCTTTGCTTTGGACTGGCCTGTGTGATGGGGTCTGTGAGATTTCACTTCTTGGGGTTCCTCACCGATACATGGTCATGATAAATACCAGATTTACTTCATCTGGCACGGACAATGTTTGCTTAAGTGTCTTATACCAATAACTGCTCAGTAAACTCCTGTTAGTGCTCTGACCTCATCACCATCCACAGCCATTGTCCCCTAGCCATCCTCGTGAGCCAGCAAATCCCCAGGACAGATAAGGAAACTTAACTTGGGCCAGAGTCAAGTGAGTCAGTCCCATTCCAATGGTCTTTCCGCCCAACCCACTGAGAGAACAAGAGCTTCGGGGCCTGTTTGGTGATCTCAGCCTGGTAAGGGCTGGTGGGTGTGTGCATGCTGAGGGTCAGCTCTTCAGGGGGGACAGCTGTGTGAGCAGCTGCCCAGGACATACAGGAGTTCTTCAGGTCTCCGTTCATTCTTGTCGTGGGGTAGCTGCTGTCTGCATCCTCGTAGTAACCATCCACAATCGACTGTGCTGGGCTGCAGCCATCTGTGGGGTTGTCAGAAAGAGTGGAGCTTATAGAAATACGGGCAGAATCCAGGGGCAGGGCTGGAGAAGCCCCAGGATAGAGAGTGGGGACCCCGGGCAGCCTCAGCCTGGGTGTGGGGCCCTCTTAATCCTACATACCCACACCTCAAAGTGCCTTGCTGGGCCCTGTCTGACCTCCAGGCTACTCTCATGTGCCTTCTTACACTTTTATCAGAGAACTATTCCCCACCCCTCAAAAGATGTCTCTTCAAAGATGTCTCCTCTCATCTCCTAATGGCATTTAGTGTGTGTGAATGTCTTCGGTCATAGCTCTGCTCTCTGCACTGCAGGTGAGGTACCTGCTGCTAAAGGTAGGCTGTGGTTCCATTTTACACACAGGGCAACAGTCTCCAAAGAGATTGCTAGTGGCTGAGCCTGGATCAGGACTGAGCTGGATGCCTTCGTTCATGCAGGCTAGCTCACTCTCTCATCCTCTTTAGAGCCCCCACTCTGGGTTGTTAGGTCCCTCCAGTCCATCTGTTTCCTGAGGAAAGCCATACTGAAGTCCCTAG
>JADRCH010000015.1:13623520-13749120 GCA_019843965.1 Rhynchomys soricoides | reverse complement strand
ATTATTATTATTATTATTATTATTATTATTATTATTATTATTATTATTAATTTATCTTATACAAGGTCTCTGCCCTGAACTATCTGCCCAGTGTCCCACCTGGATTTCTATTCATTCCCCACAGAAAAATAATCTTGTTACTAGGTTCTTGTGTGTCCTAGAAAAATTGTTAAAAATCAATGCATGACTTGAAAAAAAAAAATCAATGCATGAATATATATACCCTGTTAGGAAAAAAACTCAAATAAACGAAATCATGCCTGTGAAGTATTCTGTGCTTGCTTTTCTTCCACGATGTTGCCATGTACATGTACCATGTGAGTTTGTTTCGGATGGCAGATGGCTGTGCCATGTACAAGTACCATTCGAGTTAGTTGTTTCAGATCGCAGCAGACCTGCTTGATTTCCAGTTCGGTGGGTGGACAACATTTTGCTAAGCTGCAGAGTGGCTGGGAAGTGGACCACTGACACTGACATCTATACAAATTCAGCTGCACATGCTCAGACATCCAAACCCACAGTTTCCCTGTGTAGTGCCAAGCCCTTATGCTGGGTAAAGGGACTCCATCTGATCCTCATGCAAAGGATGCTATACACTAGGGAATTCAGCAGAAACAAGGACTCGCTTTTGAGGCTAATTTAAGAGTCTGTCCCATCAGTAGAAATATGTACATATATTTTTGTGCATATTTATGTATAAATTATGTATATGCTATTTACAAGCATTATGCTATCAGGAGATTATAATACATATAAAATATTCATAGTTTTAAAAAACTGGTTGAACTATATATAAATAAAGCCTCTACTATTTCTTCCTGTACCACTGTATGATATGGCTCCCTGGGGCTGAACCAATGAAGCTTGGTATGGGCCACGGGACACAGTCTATGATATGCTGACTTTGTAATAAGACTCATTCATATGCACACACAGAAACAAACTATGAAACCATAAGCAGGGCTAATCTAATGATTGTCTCTTAGGTCCTAATGCTCTTTTATGAATGGATCTAGTGTCTCCTTGCTTCAAGAGTGGAAAAACTGAGATCTTCAGAAGACAGGAGTCTGTCTCAGGCCACATAGATCTGAGATTAGAAGCCAAGGTCCTGAGCCATATCGTTGGTTCCAAGAGTAGGAGCTCAGGATAGCCCCTCCCAGGAAAGGGTGATGGAGCTGGTGGGGCAGTGGCTGTTGCTCAGAGAGGGAATCCTGTAAGCCATGAGGGGACCAGAACTCACTGTGAGAGCTGATATACTCGGGGGACTTGCCGGGCCCCAGGGGAAGGGCTTCTTCATAGTAGTCCTCAGGTGGAGGTTTGCTGGGCAAAGGTGGAGGCACATCAGCTGCCTGCAGTGGAATAAATAGGGCTTGTGACACAATGTGGCTGTGAACACAGCAGAGGGGAAGAAATGACACGAGGGAGGGAGGCTGGTGGGGCAGGAGGCCAGGGCACCAAGGAGGCAGTCAGAATGTGACACTCTAAGCTGTTTTTGTGTTTTGAGGTCTCACTATGTAGCCCAGGCTGGCCCTGAACTGCAATTCTCCCATCCCTCCCTCCTGCATGCTGGGATTACGGCATGTGCTGCTATGCCTGGTGTAGATCATAACATTGAATAGACTTAGAGCTGGCAACCTGAGTGCCTATTTGTGCTGTTTTGCTTCTGTAAATTCTGAGTGTGTCAGAGTTCCTTGGTCATGCTTGAGAGTTATTATAGGTTGTCCAGAATGGCCATGGTGCTTTCTGAGTAGGCATGCCTACAGTTTCTCCGATACCAGGGTGAGCTCTGCCACCACAGGAGGAAGAACGGAACAAGTAAACAGGAGGTATGTAACTGAATGAGCAGCGAAACCTGGGGTCAGGAAACCTCAGCTTTTCAGCTCAGCGCTGTCCTTTACTAGCTGTGGGTCACTATGTATATCGCCTGCCCTCTCTGAGCCTTATCTGTAAAATGGGGCTGGCAAGTTTGCGGCATATGTTTCGTTACTGTATGCACATGAAGGGCATAGCAAGTTAACAACTAGTTTCTGTGATGGAGGTGATGGTGAGGTTCTGTGGGTGGCAAGCAAAGTTCATCCTTAACTGTAGTCCCAGGCTTGGGAACACTAGATCTAATCCTTTACTTTGTAAGTATGGAAAACTCAGGCTCTCAGAAAGGTGTTTTACTCATGGCCTTCCTGCAGAGCAGCGGGGATGGCAGAAGCTCACACTGCCTAGCCCAGAGCTTTCCCTCTAGCTGTATATATAACCTGAGGCTAGGGTGGTGAAGTCCTTTGGGCCAGAGGGCACAGACTAGGCTCGCCACATTCTCCCTACTCTGCATGGACCACCGTAAGCATGTCCCGGGCCAGGGATATGTCCACATGGTACGACATCTGCCTTTAATCATCACCATGGAGGGTACTGCACAGCAGCAGTGGCCCCTGGGGTTACAGGAAGAGCTTCCCTCACCCTTGCTAGATGGGGGTAGGACTCACGCTTTTCAGAGATGGGCTCTTGGTTGGCTCAGGGCTGGCTCCTTTGCTGGGTTCCCCATCATCTGACATATCCTGAAGGTCACCCAGGTCACAGTCTACGGAGAAAACCAAGGACAAACATGGCAGAGGGGAAAGATGGCTGGGGTTTGGGGTCCAGGAGGCCTGCCTGTGAAACCAGGTCTGACTTCTTCCATTGTCAGAGACCTGAGCAAGCAGCTGACAGAGTGCCCTGTGAATCTTCTGGAGGTTGGTCGCACTCATGTCTTTTGCCTGGCTTCCAGAGAGAGACCACAGTAGACTATCTTCGTGAGGTGCTTTAGAGGTCTTTGCTGGTGTGATATGGAGGTGTGGGGTTCCCTGCACGGGGGAGGGGCTCCCGTGTCTGTTGTATAGGGACTGTAGTCTTAAAAACTCCCCTAGACCATACCTCTCCCCTTAGATGAATAGTGCTTTCTTCTCTATGATGGTCACATGACACCCTCTCACATGCCAGCATGGCTGCTCTCAGGCCCAGGCAGCCACTCTCCCCAGTCATAGCTCCTACTTTCTCCCAAGTTGCTGGACCTCTCAGCCAGGCTCGGTGGCCATGACTGATGGACAGCAATGGCTGTAAGGTAAACCACCCTGGGCTGCTCTATCAGGCTCGCACGTTCACTCCTGCTAACTTAGGGTGAGTCCTTACCTACAGATTCAGGTAGCCTACAGAGCTGCCAGGGCACAGGACCCAAGGAGACCTAATGGCTCAGCGTGAAAACCAAGAGCAGCACAAGACCCTATGTGTACACGCATCTGTGCATGTGTGTGCAGAAGGATGGTTCATGGCTAAGGTTCATGGCTAAGAGGGAACTTACCAAATTCTTCAAAGAGAGACTCTACAAAGCTGGGCCCCGAGTGCAGGTCTGCAGTATTCACATACAGGAAGGAGACTTCCTTTGCTGAGGGAGGACAATAAACCACCATGAGCAGGGAAAGCTACCTCACACACCTCTTTCCACTTGTTTGCACTATCAATGTGATCGAGCGCTCTGTCTCCACATGCAAAGGTACAGCCATAGCGCAGTCACAGGAATGTCAAGGATAAAGGGTCCCAGTAAAGAGGAATCTTTGTCTCTTGTATCCCCACAATGATCCTGTGAGGCAGCAGGGAACATTCTGTTTGGGGACAGTATGGCTCAGAGTTACCAGCAGTGAGAACCTCATCTTTCACACTCCAGAAGGCCTGCAAGACGAGGGTATAGCTTGTTAGTTACGAAGAGACCGTATGCCGCCTGCTGACTTGGGGTGTCTCAGAGAGGCTGAGGCAAGCTGCTGGGTGAGCAGTGAGGCAAATGTCTATGGTTTTAGAGGGGGCGTGAGGAAAGTGGTAGGAACTGTTTTAACTTGTGAGGAGGAGTGTGTCAGAGAGTATACAGGAGTGAACAACTATTCGCAACTGCATGCTGTACATGCACATATATATTATAGTGTAGTCAAAGCATGTGTTTATATGTGTATGTGCTATGTGTGAATATAGCATATGTTACTGCTTACTGTGTGTCATGTGTGTTATATATGGGGCATTATGCGTGAGAGAATGTTATGCTGTGACTTATGGTGGCGAATATGCGTGCGCATGTTCTGTGTGAGTCTGTGGAGGGCTGGATTGGAGAAGGACATACAACCAAAACTGCAGCAGAGGGGCGGGGCCTCGGTGGATGAGTGTATTGGGAACCTGCTGTGCTATCCCGAGGCTAACCTGAGGCTTAGACATCCCCTTACACAGGCCATGGGGCGAATGCTACCATTGTTGTCTGTGTAAGTGGGACTCTTTAGGGCTGACCTGGGAGGGGCTGCAGGCTCTGCAAGAGGGAGGCCACAGCCATCTTCTTCTCCAGGGTGCTGTCACTGAGATACTCATGGTCCAGGAGGCTGAGGAGCCTGGTGAGCTCTGGGATTAGCTGTTCCAGCACTGGGGAGAGACAGGCAGGCTCTGAGTTAAGATCTTGTCCACGCCTACTGGAGGCTAGGGCAGCAGGGGCCAGAAGGCAGGGCCCTGTTTACCAGGGAGACGCAGGGACCCACACACAGCTGTCCCATGGCTGGTCATCAACCTTTCTGGGGAGGGCCCTACATAAAACCAGGTGGCTTTCCTTCAGCCTTCCTACTCTTGCCTTAGACCTCAGATAACCTTGACCTGAGGACAGGGCCTTCATGTTGGCACTTGCGAGTCCAGGCCACCCTAAACAGAAGCAGAATGGCCTTCCTTTGCCTCAGCCTGATTTGCAGGCCCAGGGGCTCTGAACATATCTCAGCCAGAGTCTCCAGCTGCCCAGAACACAGACAGGAAGGGAGCCTTCCTGTTTCATCATCCACGTGCTTAAATCTCTGGAACCTTCTGTTTCCTGTGCCAGAGCCAAACGGAACATTAACCCTTCCTACTCCATGCCCAAAGCTATCACGGCTGCTCCTTCTACCTGTATACTACTAGTACATCTTGACCCTACATGTACATAGGAATCACCTGGATTCTTGCCAGAATGCAAATTCTAGCTCAGGAGGTCTGTAGCAGGAGCCGAGGTTCTGTGTTTTTGATAAGTTCCTGGGTCAGAAACCCCAGCGAATTGCAAGATCTCAAAGCAGAGAATCCTTTAAACACAGGAGCATGCCAAGAGCAGTATGTCATTGACAGCTCTCTGTTTCATATAGGATTTCTTTTGCATTAGGGCCAAGGGCCAGCTTCATTGAAGCAGTAGCATAGGCCTGCTTTATGACAGAAACTTGAACATAATAACTTGTGTTGAACGGTTATTACGAATTGTGCTACTAAGCATTTATTTTATAGCATTTAAACCCCAGATCAAGCATTTTACTGTCACCATTATATAAGAAATGAAATGAAGACTCGGGGAAGTTAAATACAAATAGCTATGAGCATTCCCATTGAGTTCTTACCCTGTTCTCTTAGCCAGGAAACTTTATCGTTTTTTGGTGTCTTGTTTAATCCTATCAGTGATTTTGAAGTAGGTGTTGGGATCAACTGTTTTTAGATAAAGGAACTAAGACAGAGAGGCCACACAGAAGCAATTAGAAGGGCTGGAACCTCTGCTTGGTACCCAACTCTCAGATCCACTAGGAGGCAAGGAGGTGCTGATGTGAACCTTCAAAGGCTGGGGATACTTGAAAGATCTTCACTCTAGAGACTCTGGGGCCAGAATAGCAGGTTTAATCCAGGGTTACAGGGCCTTCTACAAGCTATCTAACGTCCCAGTGACTCGGTGTCTTCTTCTCTAAAGGGCTTAAAAACACACCTTGCAGAGGAGCTGTGAGGGTTTCTTACACCATGCCCCAGCTGTTCTTACTGCTTCTGGAATTCACCCCACTTACATTGGGTGCTCAAAAGGTTTCCTAAGTGTGGGCCAAACTAGGTGCCTCACTTTCTAAGTATCTAGGCTGCAGCCTGCTCAGCAGAGTGCTTCATGCTGCACTTTGTTTCAAACAGACATCTTTTGTACACGGCCACTGTTGGGAACAGGTAGCAATGTCATCTCTCTGTGGCATTAAGCATTAACCCAAAGTTGGAGCAAATGAATCCAGGCAGGGCCACTGCCTCAGGAATGTTCCAGTCACTGGGCACTGTGGCAGCCACTTTCTGAGTACTTTCTAACTCATCCCCACCAGGCTGCTGTGAGTAGTCTGGCAGGGAGACCCATTTTCCAGGATGTCCAGAGGCCACCAGCGCTGAGGGACCTGCACAGCTTCAAAGGAGTGGGTGTAACCCACTGCTTCCCAGCTGTGATCTCCAAGCCTGTAGAGGAAGAGAGCTGTTGTCCTCAGGGCCCGAGTCCCCAACGTCACAGGAAAAGAGGGTCTGAATGAGTGGTAGGCTCTCCTTGTTAAAGCAGGTACACTATTAGTTTCCCTAGAGCCAAACTTCCATTGTCTGGAAGGAAATCTCTTCAGAAGGAATCAGAGACCTTGCTGGACCCCAGGGACACAGGGATTTCAGTTAAGATGATCTCAAAACATTGCTGGACATTATGTGTCAAGCTGGTTGCTGTGGGGATTAGCAAAAATAGTAGAGGGATTGTCCCAGTAGAATTTATCCATATGTTCTCTCTCTCTCTCTACACACACACACACAGATTCATATCTAACAATTTACAAGGGAGATAGTCATGGTGTAAATACAGTACCCTGGGGGTATTGGGCAGAACAGCCATACACAGATATTCTGGGTTTTATTGGTCTCAAAATTCTTTTATACTTTCAGAAATTTTTGAGGGTCCCTAGAAGCTCTGGTTTTCTATGGGTTGAGTCAATCAATGCTATATAACAATTAAACCTATATGTATGTATAGCCCTGGCTGTCCTGGAACTCACTCTGTAGACCAGGCTGGCCTCAAACTCAGAGATCCTCCACCTCTGCCTCTCAATTGCTGGGATTAAAGGCATGTGCCACCTTGACAGTAAACCAAGAGATCCTTACACCACAAGGATACACATGCTTCCCAGCAGCCTTTAGGGCTGCCATCTTCACTTGCCCCTACACCCCAACCCTGCACACTTGTGCAGAAGGGGCATAAAGAAGGGACATATCTTCATATTATCTGAAATGGTTTTGAGCCAGGCTTGGCAGTGCACATCTGAAGTTCCAGCACTCAGGAGCTTGAGGCAAGGGGAAAACTTGAGCCCAGGCAGCTAGAGACCAGTCTGAAATCACAGTGAGATCCTAACAACAAAAAGGCCACAGAAATGTTGTTTTGATCTTGTGGTTCCCTTGGGAAAAAAAAAAAAATACCTTGGGATACTCAGGTGTTTCCAATCTCCATGCAAGCGCCCAAGGCCTGCAGCAACATTCTGGCTTCTGCAGAAGCTGTAGTTGCATTTATTGCTCTGAACACAGCTTGGTTGCCCTTTCTAATTAGGAACAAGTAGGTCGAGTGAATTCTCTGAGGTTAAGATATGGGCTTTAGTACCACACTCTGCAAGGCGAGTTCTGTTTCCCTCTGGTCTTTGATGGGATCCTGCACATGACACTTTGACTTCTAAGTACTTCCACTCCCTCCTGTTAGGGATTCAACTCAGGGCACCTGGCCAAGCTAGGGAACCAATTACACACCCCCCCTCCCCCGAGCTAAAGGACTGATTATCGAATAGAGATAGATCACTAGAATTCAACCAGAGAGAGGAGAAGGAAGGAGGTAAGACAGACAGGAGGAAGATGACAGAGTGTGGACTGCTACCCAGGCTGCAGTGATTTCTGCCTCCCAGAAAGAAAACTCAGCTTGCTGTAAATGAATAAGGCCTTTCCTTGGGGCTTCAGTCACCTTCTGCACATTATTTTGTTTAAACCTCTGGTGGTTTGAATGAGGATGGCCCTCATAGGCACATATATTTGAATGCTCATCCCAGTTAGTGGGATTGTTTGGGAAGGATTAGGAGCTGTAGCTTTGTTGGAGATGGTGTGTCACTGGGGGGTGGGCATAGGGGTTTCACCCGCCCACACCACACCCAGTCTCCCCCACTCTCTTTCTGTCTGCTGCTTGCAGAGTAGGTGTGAGCTCTGAGCTATTGCTCTAGCACCTTGCCTGCCTGCCTGCTGCCATGCTCCCTGCCATTATGATAATGGCCTAATTCTCTGAAACTATAAGCAAGCTCTCAAATAAATGCTTTCTTCTATAAGCTATCTTGGTCATGGTGCCTTTTCACAGCAATAGAACAGTGACTAAGACAACCTCCACTGACCTAGGAAAGAGGAAATAGAAGCTCAGGGGAAGAGATGTAAGAGCCAGGGCCTTGGGCCTATCTTCAAAGCTCAAACTCCAGTGCTTTAAGCTCCTATCGCACCTCAACTCAACCCAGCAGCTTGGAGGCCAGGGCAGGAGAGGGGTGGCAGGGGCAATGCTCGGCTTTCTCTCCAAGCTCTGTTCGCTGACAGTGCTGGGTGTCCGCTTCATTTATGAGATTCTTTCTAAGGGCTGAGGTTTCTTTTGCATGGCAATCTTCTCAGGCAGCCTACCAAAACATCACAGTCTTAACTGTCTGAGAAAACGGCACTCAGAGAGGGTATCTGGCAGGGAGCACATCCCAGAGAAGATCTTATATACACATTGAGAACACAGAACCATTTAGCCAGTACCAGGCTCTTCCAGAGCAATAGAGCTCACACCAGGAAGCTTGCTCTTTCTTAAGAGCGTTGAATTCAGAAGTGTGTTCCTTCTATGAGGGATTTTCCTACCACAGGGATTTTAACCATCAGAGAATTTAATTAGAGAGAAGGCTTCTGTGTAGAATGTAAATGAAAAATAGTACATGTCACCAGGTCAGTAGATCACCCTGATTTTAGGTAGAGTAACACTCTGGGGTTGTTGGAAATGTGGACTCCTGGTACTCCTGACCAGAGAATGACTTGGTAGACCTGAACCAGGGCCTAGAAGCTGGTGTTTTAGCAAGGACTCAGGTGCTTTGCCCTGGTAATGCAAGTTTCAGCATTTGCAAAATATGCCAGCAAATATCTACCAACTATATTGATCACAGGAAAGCCTTGTATCACTTAAGAAACATGAACCACCTCCTCTGGGGTAACAGAGAGAAAGGGATGGGCACTCCTGCAGACAATGATAAATAACTTTAGGGCAGAGTCTCAACCAGTGGCTGGCGATCTGGGTCTAACTCCAAATGAGTCCTTAGATTCTTGTACTTTCAGTTTGCATGTGTGCTGAGCTCTGGTTTTGCTGTATGTAAAATGAGTACTGGAGGGCTCCCAACCTCAGGGGCTCAGGGGACTAGGTCAGGTCCTGCTGTGCCTGTAGCTGATACTCATTAAAGGATTGTTGGATTGTGTGCTGTGGTCAGAATTGTTGCTGTTTATTAACACCCTCAAGAACTTCGGATCCCAAAGCACTGACCAGATGATATTTGTGGATGACAAGCTATCCGGGTTTTCACCCAAGGCACACGGCAGATACTCAACGAACTGTACTCAATGAAAATGACATTTAGATGACCTAGCGCAGCCCTCTCATTTTAAAGATCTGTAAAGTGAGGGTCAGAGAGCTTGTGTGACTTGGCTGTGGTCATGCAACCAGTTGAGGGAAAAGAAATATCTCATGTAAAATTGACACACAATTTACCTGAGCCTGATGCTTAAGATGAATCATGTCAGAGAAACCAGAGGCTATAGATAGCCAGAGTCCTCCTCCAGTACTGCTGGTTTCCAGCAGTGGGATCCTGGAAACATTTCTAAACTTGCCTAAGCTTCCAATCTCTTAGCAAACAGTAGATGAGCAGTCACTCCCTCACAAGGTGACGATGAAGCAGTGATTGCATCAGACAGTCAGTCTGCATCCACATCTGCTCCCAGGAGGACGCTCTAGGTGTGTGTATGTGTGTGGGTGTAAGAGCGGGGACTCTTGCCAGTCTTACCACACTGACAGCTCACAGGTCCGGTCCTGACTGAGCTGGTAATGGTGGCGGCAGAAGCAGAAGAGCCCCTTATTTCATGCAAGGTGCTCAAAGTCAAGTGAGGGGACAAGATTCTTTAGTTGAAGGGACCAGTAATGTCACCCATGAGCCAAGCCTCTGCTCTTCCCAGTCACACATTTATAACCTGTTGCTCTTCTTTATTCCTGGTCTAGGTAACACGAGCTTTTCGTGGCAGAGACTATCAGCATGGGGAGACGCCAAGAGAATGGATGCTGTTAACAGGGCAGTAGCCTCAGACTCTGGGGAAATGCAGTCTCCCTGCTCCCCAGGCGTGATGCTCAGATGGCAATGCCTTCCTCTGGTCCAAGTGTAAAACTGACCACATGTGCAGAAAACATTCACCATAGGTTTTGGTTTTTTTGGGGGGGGGGATATGCCCGAGTTTATGATCTGGAGACTGTGCCCTGCAGAGTTTACACCTGTCTCTTGATCTAGCCATCTACCACAAACTCTGCCTTTTTGTTCAGCTGTACAAAACAAACACACTAAGCTTCCAGGGTTCTGTATCTCCTCAACCAGAGATTCTAGTCTACCTGACCTCAGCTTTGCAGTCGATCTGTCTGTCTGTCTGTCTGTCTGTCTATTTCTTTAGCCCAGTCAAATCCACAAAGCTGTGCCAGGACTCAGCAAATCATAAGAGAATAATCTTCATGTCTAAAGTTTATTTAGAATAAATTTCTCTAGTGTTCTTGGTTTCATTCTAGAGTGGTTCTGTGAAATCTAAAGGCTAAAACAAAACAGGGAAAATGGTCTGATTGTCCATAAATCTTTGATCTTTCAAGTGAGAGTGGACAAAGGTTTCAGACACAGAGACTCAAGATGAGGAGAGGTTATTTTCTCTGTTGCAAGGAGGGTTCTCAAATAAAATTGAAATTTAGGGATACACCTAAGATTAGCCTTCTGAGTGTGTTTTGTTTCTGGGGAGAACCCATCCAGGACTAAGATCAACTATCTATGCATCTCCTCATCCCCACTGAAACAAAATGAAAAAAAGATGTCAAGTATCAGAGGTTAAGCCCAAGGTCCTGATGCAACCTCAACAAAAGCTTTAGCCAGAAGGATTCTTAGTAGGGAGGGAGCACAGGACTCCAGCAAGAACACTGGGGATATGGGATTTATAGAAAGGGCTCAAAGGTAATGCATCTAATTTCTATTATAAAAGAGAAAACCAGCTGACCTCAAAACCCTTCTGCAAACCACAGGAAAAATAAACCCTGACAGGGCTCCTCCAGGTTTGAGGTCAGCCGGCCCACCTTCCAACCTGCTACCTTACATGTCTCTTGAAGTTCACAAAGTCAATTCACCTTGTCTGCTGTCAAAGCAGCCATAGCACAGGTTTGAAAGTAAGAAGAGCCATCGTGAGGTTTTACGAAGGGCCTACAGAATTTCCTTTTGGTTTACTCAAAGTTCTAAGCAGCAAAATGTCCTAATTCCTGTCTTATAACCATTTGTCCGGAAAGAGAGCATGCCATTTATTTTTATTTTCTTTTAAAAATTAATTAATTAGTTTTTCAAGATAAGTTTTCTCTGTGTAGTCTTGGTTGTCCTGGAACTTATTCTGTAGACTGGCCTTGAATTCAGAGATTCACCTGCTTCTGCCTCCCAAGTGCTGGAATGAAAAGCATCCACCACCTCCACCCCAAGCCATTTCTTTTAAACTGTTTCATTAAGATGTCTAAACTCACTGTGGTGGTGAACACCTTTCATCCCAACATTCGGGAGGCAGAGGCAGGCAGATCTCTGTGAGTTCAAGGCCATTCTGGTCTACATAGTGAGTTTTAGGAAAGCCAGGGCTACACAGAGAGATTCTGTCTCAAAAAAACTAAAAGGAAGGAAAGGAGGGTGGAAGGAAGGAAGGAAAGAAGGAAGGAAGGGTTAGACAGACAGACAATTCTGTGTGCTGTGTTCTAACAAGCAGGCCCATTAATGGGGTATGGCCTATAAGAACTTTGGGTGGTAAGTTTTCCTTCTAGGAAGTCAGAGTGCCTACCAGATATGGATTGAGTGTTGGGATCTGGAGATAAAGGGAAGAGGAATCTTCCTATGACCCAGGGAGATCTTGCCCTGGACACCCCATGCTGGTCCTCAGCCTCTTGGCCCAGGCATTCTGCACAAGTGTTTCTGACCTCTGAGGATTTCCCTCTCTTGCCTGCTGAGTAGGCCTTCTGCTCTCTACTCCATGTTTCCTTGGGAAAAACTGTTTTCTTGGCCACACTAACCTCTCCTAATTTATGCTATCATATCTTGATGGATCTCTCTCCCAGGCATTTCATGTGATAAGATTGTCTTAAAAAGATTTATTTGGGCTAGGGAGATGGCTCAGTGGTTAAGAGCACTGACTGCTTTTCCAGAGGTCCTGGGTTCAATTCCCAGCAACCACATGGTGGCTCATAACCTTCTGTAACGGAATCTGATGCACTTTTCTGGTGCAGTGCACTCATATAAATATAAATAAATAATAAAAAAGATTTATTTACTTATTTTTAAGTGTATAAGCGTTTTGCCTTTGTGTATGCGTGTGCACCATGTGGGAATTAGACCTGGAACCGATGCTATGGAAGAGCATTAAGTGCTTGTTACTGCTGAGCCCTCTCTCCAGCTCTCATGTAGTAAAATGTAAATCTCCTTACCATTTGTTTGTTTGCAGGGAAACAGAGTCTTGTATATCCTAGTGTAACCTCAGACAGGGGGATGGCCTTGAACTTCTGATCCTCCAGACAACTGCTGGGAGCATCATGCTGGTTGGTTTTTTTTTTTTTTTTTTGGTTTTTCGAGACGTGGTTTCTCTGTACAGCCCTGGCTGTCCTGGAACTCACTCTGTAGACCAGGCTGGCCTCGAACTCAGAAATCTGCCTGCCTCTGCCTCCCTAGTGCTGGGATTAAAGGTGTGTGCCACCACTGCCTGGCATGCTGGTTGTTTTATGTAGTGCTGGAATAGAATCTCTCTCTCTCTCTCTCTCTCTCTCTCTCTCTCTTTCTTCCTATTAGTTTCTCTCATTTGGGCCTGAAAGGAATGAATTATGGGTACAAACTTTTTTCTTGTGCTGATAAACTCTAACAGCCTGCTACTGTGGCATGTTAAACAAACACGTCCACCCTGCTAGCTGTGCAGCAGAGTAAAAAGGTACTTGGGAAAAGAAAAGCAAAATCCAAAAACCTCTGGTTATAATAGGCAGCAGAAGCCCAAGTTCTCCTTTGGCTCAGCTCCCAAAGACTGTGCTGTCTTGGAAGCCTCATGGGAATACAGCTGCGCCCGACTGTGGGGTGTGGGGTGTTGCGGTGTTGGTGGTGGGTGTGAATTCTAACACATGAATTGGAGATGGTGGTAATCAGAAGGTACTAAGGAAGTGGATTGTGATTGTCAACTTGCTGGGATTCAGAGTCACCACAAAAACAAATCTCCGGACATGGTTGTGATAGAGTTTCTAGGGTGGAGAGTGGATTAGCTGAGGTGGGCAAGCCTACCCTAAATGTGGGTGGTACCGTACTGTAAGCTTCGGACCTGGGCTAAATAAAAAGGAAAGCACCAGGATCCACCTCTCCTGCTTCCTGAGGATCCATCTTGCCCTGCTTCCTCACACTCCCATTGTGGTGAGATCCTCTTCATGATAGTCTATAACCTCAAACCGGGAGTCAAAGTAAATGGTTTCTTCTACAAGTTGCCCTTGTCACAGCGGCAAGACAAGGAACAAAGTTCACCCCAAGTTCACTTCCTAGCCATGCCCACTCTACATGCACCACTGTCAACCCACAAATATGCCCCCTCTGTAGGAATGGGCTTGACACAAGAGAACTACTAAGCATCTAGCACATTGTAGGCCCTCAGCCAACATGGGTGGTTTACCTATTTTACAAGACTTACACGTTATTCACATGCATTAATTTGAACAAGGTGCGCTAGCCATGTTTCATTGGTTTGAGGATGGCAGAAAGGGAGAGGCTGGTGGTGGTGCCTTTCCTCCAGAATGTTGCTCTCACGCATGCCCAATTTTAGGGTAGTTCAGCAGAGGCCACTGGCACCACAGGCAAGGCTAGCAGAACTCCCCCTTCAATCTGTAGGTTCAGAACTCTCTCCCTCTCTGTTGAAGTTCCCCTCCAGTTTGCTGCAAATCTTCCTGGCTGAGGCCACAGGGGATCTTGCTTCTTCCTGTGGCTTTGTAAGTGCTTCTTTCTAAGACCAAGGAACAGCCACACACTGGGCAGAATGCTGGAAGCGACAGCATTGGTTGGACCAGCAGTCTTGCTTTTCCAGCAAAGTAAACATTTCCTGTTGTCCTGTTACACAGGAAGACCATGGTAAAAATGGCAATAGAGACACCCCACATGCCCAGCCAGGTCCTGGTGTTCAGCATCTTCAAGGAGTTCAGTTTTGCCCCTGTGGAAGTCCCCTTGGAAGGCTTGTGTCTGTTAAGTAGAGCATTTGCTTCCCACTGGGGAGAAGAGAACAGGATTGACTTTGTAGAAAGGAGGTCCAAGGACAGGAGGGCGGTGTGTGTAGGTTGGGGAATTGATTTCAAAGGACTTGTAAGTTTTAATGCCCCTCACTTACTTATGTGATTTTGGGTAAGCAATCTAATCTTTTTGAGCATCAGTTTCCTCTTAGGTTGGAGGAATTCACAGATGCGTCGGTGAGGGGAGATGGGGAATGACCGTGTTTTTAAAGCAGGGGTTATTACCCGGAGAGTAGACTAGCACACTTCTCTAACCTGGTATAATTTCAGCAAGACAGGGAAGTAAGAAGCCAGGAAAGCCATACGTCAATGGGCAGGCAGGCAGTTGGGTGTATCTGGTGGCTCTATCTCTGAGCCAGGCTGGGGAACAGGCTCAGGGAAATCCAGTGTCTTCACTGCCATTCTCAGCAGCAATCTGTTCCTGTTAAGGGCTCTTGCTTGGGGAACCTGCTCCTAGCTCCGGGGCCCAGGGAAGCCCCTGCTTCCTCACATCAGGCCCTTTGCGCATGGGAGGAGGTGGGGGCTCACTGATGACTTCCCACTTTGGAGGAAATAACTTCTGATTGTGGAACTGGGCTCTCCCATAATTGTTCCTTTGTCTGTGGATTCCTCCCTGTTTAGCTCACAACGGAAACAGTTCTGGGAGGAAGTGGGAAACTGTGACACCAGCTCCTTCTCCCCCACAAGATGGGAGCTGCTTCCGTTTGGACAATCTGTACTGCCTCCCTCACCAAAGGCAGGGGGGAACACAGCAGCAGCACCAGGGGTGCCCATAAGACAGCAGCTAGCATTTGCAGCACTTCAGTGATGCTCTAGATGTTGCGCTAAGCACTGTGCTACATTGCCTTGTTTCTCCTCCTCATCCTGTAGAGTAGGTAGAATCTGCTATTCTGTGAATGGACCAAGAGAGGCTCAGAGGCCACAGTCATTTATCTAGAGATGCACAGAGCACAGACTACGATTCTCACTCATATCCAATTCAGCTTAAGCTTCTTGTGTCCACACTGTAATCTTTTCTGGCCATCTCTTTACTAAGTACTTCCTGCAGGGAGGATTTATGTTGAGTAGGTTTATTTCTTTTATTAGAAGGGACAGAAAGCCTCAGGAGGATGAAAACTGCATGAATTCTACTTCTGGCTTCAGGAGTTACTCTCAACACTGGACCACACACACAGGCCATTCTTAATTTAGTTGTTATTTATGCCATCATTTATTATTACTATCTCTGTAACTGGTTATTTTCTATCTGTCCTGAGCATCCATCAGCCTAGCACACCACACAAAAGCCAGGATCTTGACAGCCCCATCTTTGTGATCCCTGACATCATCTTCAGAGCTGCCTTCTACCTGCATTTGCTTCCTTTCTTCATAGTTTTTGTTTGTTTTTCCTGGTATAAGGGAGATTTATTTGGGGGTAAGGGGAGGGTGAAAAAAGGTAGAGGCAGACAGAAGGGGGCACAGCCATGAGGGCAGAGAAGTGGGATCAGAGAAGAACAGAAAGAGTTTGGAAAAAGAGGCCAGCCAGGAACACACACACACACACACACACACACACACACACACACACACACACAGAGAGAGAGAGAGAGAGAGAGAGAGAGAGAGCCTTTCTTCATAGTTTTATTGTAACTAAATGAGACACTGAAAATCCACATTTTAAAGTTTTAGCGATTAACTTTATTAGGAGGGCTTGAAGCTATAGCTAACCCTTTGTTACTTTATTATTGTGTTGCAGAGAGACTTGTTTATGCTGCTGCTGATTGCTGATCCTTGCATTCCCTACTTTTGACAGCTGCATGATTTTCCACCATGGGGCCATCTCTGTCCCTCACTGTGCTTGTTTCCTCTCTGAAGCACTGTACACTAGATACTGTAGCACTGCTGCATAGAAGAAGAAACTGTAGCACCACTATATAATAGAAACTGCTATATACTAGAAACTCAATTTTAGGTTTTTTGTTTGTTTAGTTTGCTTTTTGAGACAGGGGTTTTCTGGGTAGCCCTGGCTGTCCTAGAGCTTGCTCTATAGACCAGATTGGCCTCTAAGTCACAGAGATCTGCCTGCCTCTGCTGACTGAGTGCTGGGATTAAAGGTGTGTGCCACCACTGCCCAGTAGGAATTTAATTTTACTGAAGTCCACTGTGGTTATGGAACTTGCAGCAGGTCATGGTGCCACAGTGAAATTTTCCTGGCTACCCATGGTGTATTGTGTTTTGGTACAGTGGAGAAGACACAGGCACTGGAGCCAGAATCCAGAGATTCAAATCTTGGCTACCTCCTTACTGACTACATGGCCTTGGCCAAGTTGCTTCGTGTGTTTGAGAAAACCTCAGTAGACTGATCAATTGCAATGAACCATAAAGACGTGGTGGACAATAAAGGTTCTAATCATGTGAAGGACTCCATAAAGATTCAGGAGACAGGGCTAAGCAGCAGCCTGTACACAAGCTCAGACTGAGGTGGAGGTCAGCATCTAGGAACCTCAGTGTGAGAAAGTAGCCAGAGAAGGAGCAACAGATGTCTCCGACTGCACAGATGGGAAATAACTATGCATACCTTGCAGAATAGCTTTGTTCTGCAACGTGCCTCAGATATTTGAACATTTGTCCTCAGCTGATGCTTTAGAAAGCTGTAAGCTATAAAGGCTTGCTGGGAGAGGTATATCACTGAGGGGTGAGGTAGGCCTTGAGGTTTCATAACTGCTTCCAGTTACTCTGCTTCTCACCTGCAGATCAATGTCGCCAACCACCTCACACTCACGACTTCTCTGTCTAGCTTTTGTCTGACCTTCTTTTAGTATCTGAGCCCCCATTTCCAGAGCTGTCTGCGTATGATATGGCCTCTTACTGACCTGTGCTCCAGTGGCCACCTCCTAGAAGCTATGTGGCCTGAGGTACAATATTTAACCCCTACATGTCTGTTTCCTCATGTGCAGAGTGGAAATAACAAAACTGCTTTAAGTATCCAGTAGAGCACTGCACAGCATCCTCATGCTAATCAAGCCAAGCCTTCTTACGGGTTAAATCCACTTCAAATTGTAAGCCAAAAGGCTGCTTCTTGTCATATATTTGGTCACAATAACAAGAAAAGTAATTCATAAAAGTAATTCATACCAGGAATGGGGTCATTTATAAACCTGACTATATGGCTTATTGACTTTTGGTTTTCCAGACGAATATGGAAGAGCTAGGAGCTGAAGAAACCCTAGAATGCTATAAACAGAGCTTCATGGGCCATTCTAGTGGGAGTCCGGAAGACAAAACACGGAGAGAAAGGCAGACAGCAGAAGCCTGACTCATGTGATTCCAAAGGGAAATAAGGACTCTTAATTCTTTGTGTCCCAAAGACAAGATGGTGTTCTGGGCCCTGGGGTGCTGGAAGAAGTTAGGATATGCTGCAGTGTGGGTCAGTTGCTAAAGCAAGAAGGAACTCATGGAGGAGTGGAAGGGGGGGCAATTGGACAGAAGTGGCTAATTAGGACTGAGCAAACACTTCAGATGGGAACAGATGCCTAAAATAAAGTCACCTTGCTGTGAGGAGTAGAGGCCACAAAGCTTTGTTTCAAGTGGAGTTAAAGGGGTAGAATTCCAAGTCAAATGGGGAAATGAGGTTCTAAGTGCCTATTCAGGCATCTACTTCCATGGCCTGTAATTAAGTTGCTGTGTTGTTATTGCTGTTGTTTGTTTGTTGTTGTTGTTTGTACTTCCAATTGATACAAGAATTTCTCCCCTGACGTCTCCTCAGAGGAAGCCTTGGGGGCCTGACACACAGTCAGCTTCACAGCAATTCAAGGCACATCAGAAGGTTTCTACAGGCTCAAGGGAGGGAAGCAGGGAAACAGATTTCCAGCCTAGAGGATGTCCAAAGGGTCAGTCTGCGCTCACCCTTAGCATCCCACCCGGACCATCTATCTTACTTACTAAGCATTACTGTCAATAACAGCAAGGTCTCCCAGCTGCTTGATGGGACTGGACACTGTTCATATGTTTCCTTTGTAATGATCTTTGTCCTACAGGTGAGAGAAAGAACAAAGGCTTGCTGAGGGACATCAGCTGCCCACATGGCTGGGAAAAGGAAGAAAAGTCCATTTGATTCTGGGTGCTTCTCACCCCAGTTCACAGTGCTAGTCACTGTTCACTGTGCTGACCCTAGCCTTTTCACAGAGGCATCTTGGGTATCTGCTTCTCATTTTAGACCAGATGGCTGAAAATTTCTTCAATATAATCAACCCAATACTGTGGTCGTGGCACTACCCACTACCCAAGGAGCACTGTGCTCAAGACTTTCCGCCTTCCCGGGAGCCCTTCCATCCTTGGAGAGATTGTTCTAAGAGGATCTGCTGGCCCCTCTCCAAGTGCACCTACTGGGTCCCACTGCTGTGCTAGACACCATGCCAATGTGACACACACTAAGTGAAGCACTGTTCCTGTCCTCATGAGCTCACAGCTTAGTGGAAAAGGACATGGGACAATTCTGTTCTGCAGCTGAGAGCAGGGTGACCTTACCTATCCAGGAAGGCAGCACAAATGTATAGAACAACTCTCGTGGGATGGTGTGGTGATGCAGGCTTGTAATCCCAGAATCACAAGGGAGGCTAAAGCAGAAGTCTCTAGATCAAGGCCATCCTGGGCCATCCAATGTGTGTGTGTGTGTGTGTGTGTGTGTGTGTGTGTGTGTGTCTGAACACATACATTTCATGCCATGTCATGTCACACGAGTTGAGGTCAGAGGACAACTTTCAGGTGTGAGTTCTCTCCTTCCTCCACCATTTTCAGGAATCAAATCCAATTAAACATTGGCTAAGTAATTGGATGAGCAGGAACTATCATATCAGGTAAGTGGGAGTCGTTTAGCAGTACGGAGGGGTGATCTGGTCTGTGTGCAGCCACCTGCAGTATTCTGCATCCTCATGGTAACTGTTTGTATTCTAATGACAGAGAAAAGGGGTGGATTTGGGTGGGTGGAAAAATGGGGAGTGTCTGGGAGGAGTTTGGGGAGGGGAAACTGTAGTCAAAATATACTGTATGAAAAAAAGATTGATTTTCAATTTAAAAAAAAAAGAGAGAGAGAGATACCCTCTCTCAAAAAATGAGGTGGATGACATTTGAGGAATGCTAGCTAGGCCTGCACAGACAGGTGTGAGCCCCTATACTCACAGACAGTAGGTTAGACAGAGTAAAAACAGAAATTACTTAAATTCCACCCAAACAGAGCGCACTAGTTACTTATGGTAGTGTTGTAGTCAAATACCCAACCACAAGCAACTTAGGGGAGAAAGGGCTTATTCTGACCCACAGTTTGAGGGGACAGTCCATTATGAAGTCACAAACATAAAGTTGTCGGCCACATCGGTCTGCCTACAAAATCAGTACCATAAGGACAATGCTGCCACATCTCGCTTCCAGCTCAAGATGTGACCTGGTCCCCTTGGACCCAAACTGTCATTCCACGCCTTGGTGGCCGAATCAGAGAAACGCTTTCCTAAGCAGTGGCTTTCCAGCAGGGAACCTCTCGGTGGCATATTGTGTTCATGTTCTCTCCTTTCAAATGAATTCCCAGTTGAGTAGGTCAGAGCCTTGGAGGGATGAAGTCTTACCCTTGGGCACCTTGGCAATTGTCCTGGTACAGAGACAGACATTCTTGATCAATGCTACCTCTAACAACTCAGTGGCTCTTCAGCCTCGTCAGCAGTTCTAAACTCACCTCCTTTTCTTGCCAAACTGCACATTTTGCCATGTCTTTCTGGTCTGTTTTTGTCTCCTCTCTTTATAGACCTGAATAAAGAGCACTGAAGAGTAGACATGAGCCAGCCTGGATGCTCCTGGCTTGAAACTGCCTTCCGCAAACACATTCACCATTCCTTTTGAATTTAGCCTGACCCCAGTTCTCAGGATACAGGCAGAATGTTGCCAGATTCTTGCCAGACTAAACAAGGATGGCCTCTCACCCAGTTCCAGGGCCATCTCCTATCCCGCTGTCTTCCTCTAGGGTCAAGAAGGGGTGTATTAAAAGAAGAGCCTTGAAGGTGAGTGCTGGAGAGAAGTAGTGCTCTTCCTTGCTTATTAAGACGATCGCTTACAAACTTGTACTCCATGCTTCACTTTGAAGAACTAAACCAGAATGCGGTCCTGTAGGCATGGCATTTTCTCAGGCCTGCCTGGAGCCTCTTGACCATTGAGGAAACTGAGTTATATGGAAATAGGTACTGACAGGATCCAAAAGAGGTAACCAGACACCAGCAGGCAGCAAAGTAAGGCTCTTGACTCTGGCCTTATCTGTCTCTATAATTAGGCAATCATAAGCAGCACAACCTCCGAGAATAGGGACACACCCTGTGGAGACCCTGGGAGTGGGGGCCTTCTCTCTGAAGCCACTCAAGGCTCAGCTTGCTTCTTTCTCCTCCTCTGGGCTTCAGGCATGCCACTTTGTAACTTCTGGGCCTTTCTTTCCTCTCTATCACTCTCCCCACCTGGACTATCATCTGCAGAGTTCCCCAGGGTCTTGGCTAAAAGTGTCTCTTGGGGCCTCTGGCTCTTTCCACATTCTCTTTGATGCAGAGTGAGCAGATATGATTTCAGGCCACAGGCACAGTCTCACTTTCTTGAGCTTGCTCTCTACAGTCCTTCAGAGCCACACCTGGCTGCTAGCTAGAGTCGAGGAAAAGCCATTAGTCTCTCTGGTTTCCTGGCACCGTCCCAGGAGATCAGTTTTTTTGGTTTAAGTGGAGCTAACAAAAAAAAAAATCTTCCTCAGTTTCATATCAGCAGGATCTGCCCTCAGCACACCCTCCTACAAGAATGGGCAGGAAGGGTAAATATTTATTCTACAAATGAATGAATCTGATTCCATCTTCAAAGGAAAGCTTTTGTATAAATTATCATAATTTCTCCATCTTAAGATGCTACTGATTTGAAGATGTTTTTATCTACTGAATAACAGCTTTTTTTAGAAAAGGGAAAAATGAATAAATTAACATGTCAATTGTAACATACACTCTGAGTTTTTTTTTAAAAAGTCTTTGTACCACTGAAACTTAAAAAAAAAAAAAAGATTTTAATTTTTTCTCTTGGTTCTGGGTCTCTCAGAAAAGAGGTTCTCAAACCCAACACAGCCACAGTGATGTAATGCAAGGCAGGCTTCCATAAAGTGTCCAGCAGAACCCCAGATCTGACCCCCTGGAGGCTCTAGATCAGTGAGGCCATGGCTGCTGTGCACTGACACCAACAAGGCTCTGGCCTGTCCCCTGAAGAGATGGGTCTGTTCTCTGCGTGGGACATTAGTGGTTCTGCACAATGTCATCTGGGGTCTCTCTCACATGATTAGGGAAGCTACTGCCCTTGAACCTCAAGATGAAGGTGGGGGGGGGGCGCAATGGTTTTCATCTGCTCTTTTGGAAAAATCCATGGGGTTTGTGTGGCTTCCACAGGGGTAGTGTTGGGAGTGTGAGGGAGGGAGGCAGCTCAGTACCTCTACTTCACCCATTGTAACTCTTGCTTAAATTTTGTTAAATTTTGCAAAATAATTTTGAGGCTAAAAGTAATCTGAAAAACAGATTAGTTTTTAAAGAAAAGAAAGAAACAGTGTTCCCATCCCCTGCATTTTTTTGGCACTTTGCTTCATTTGTCAGTACACACCCTACCACAGTATTCCTAGTAGGGGCTGAACTCTCCACAGCCTTACCCAGAGTGGGCAAACCTGGGAAGGCCCAGATCAGTGATTCTCAACCTTCCTAATGCTGCGACTCTTGAATCCAGCTCCTCATGTGGTGGTGAGCCCCACCCATAAACTTATTTTTGTTGCTATTTCATAACTGTAATTTTGCTGCCTGTTAAGATTTGTGATGGAAATATCTGATGTGCAACCCCTGTGAAAGGGTCGTTTGACGCCTGAAGGGATCATCGTGACCTACAGGTTGAGAATGGCTGGTCATGAGTATCGTTCATGTTTTTTAGACTTCGAAGGATGCTTGTGGTCTGTTTCAACTACTTAACTATGGTCTTGTACTGAGGAAACTCATCAAAAATGCATAAGGAATGGGCATAGTTCTGCCCCTATAACACATTAAATCTGTTATTTGGCCCATGGGCTGAGGTCTGCTGACCACTGGTCCCCATCTGTCACAGTGCACAGGCTTCCTTAACTCACACTGCTCATTCTCCTGCCCTAACAGAACTGAGGGCCTCTGGGAATTACAGATTGAGAGGATGGTGCCTGGATGGGACATGTGCTTCGCCCCCCACCCCCACAGATCAGTTTTCTTCCAGGTTCTTGGAGAGCTATAAAAAGCCCCTTGTCCTGTCTCCTGGGCAGCAGGCTGCTGGTGAATTCCCCTTAGCTGGAATGACTGCAATGTGGTGCCACATTCTGCCCTACCATGGCCTGACAGCTGTGCCAGGGAGAAGAATCACTCCTGGCCAGCCCCATACCTCTATCTCCCACTATAGGGCGTCTCTGGCATTCCCAATGGAATTTTACAGTAAGACTAACCTAGCCTGGGGCCCTCCTGGGCCAGCCTCCTTGGTGGCTTCTTTAATTTTAAACACCAGCTACAGTGGGAAGGCAGGAAGGGTAAGATGTAACAACTCAATGCACAGGGCTGTCTGGAGGTACTCCTTCACTGATGGAGGGTGTCCCCTAGAATGGTTTAGATCTCCTTCCTCTAGACACATGTCCCATCCCTACCTTGCAGTCTTTATCTGGTGAGCCCCCAACATTTATGCAAAGCAGAAGAGAACAATGTTAAAGACCAATGGGTCAGCATGAGACTAAAAAGCTTTTGCACTACAAAGCAAATATTCCACAGAGCCAGGAGACCACTGTGCCCGTTACCTATCTGACAGGGAATTAACACATACTGGAGAAACTATACAGAACCCAAAAATTAAACATTAAAAGAACAAATAATACAGTCAGTCAATGAATAAATGAACCATAGTTCTCAAAAGAAGTACAAATGGCTAATACGTATGTGAAAAAATGACCAATACCCTTAGCCACCATGGAAAGGCAAAACCACTTCACTGGGAGTCCAACTCACCCCAGCCAGAATGGCCAGCAACTCATAAACAAACGACAGCAAATCCTGGGGAGGAAGTGGGGAGAAAGGAACCCTTATACACTCCTGGGGATTTGGAGGGATATGAATTGCAGCCACAATGGGGATCAGGGTAGGAGTTCTTCAAGAAACAAAAGGTAGAACTTCTGCATCATCTGGCTAGACCATTCCCGGGTACATGTTCAAAAGACTAAGTCATGACACAGACGCCTGCACACCTGAGTTTCCTATGACACGGTCACAACAGCCAAGCAAGAAATCAGCTCAGGTACCTATCAGTGAATGAATAGGGGGGAAGTGAAGTGTGCATGCGTGATCAAGTTTTAGTCAGCTACAGAAAATCCAAAACTGCATCACCTGCAGGAACGTGGATGGAACTGAACATTACTATGTTGAGTGAAGAAAGCCATTCTCATGAAGGCAAATATAAGGGTTTTTTTCTCATATGAGTAATCTAGATTTAAGAAATAACATAGAAGCCAGGCGGTGGTGGTGCACGCTTTTAATCCCAGCAGTTGGGAGGCAGAGGAGGAAGATCTCTGAGTTTGAGGCTAGCCTGGTCTAAAGAATGAGTTTCAGGACATCCAGGGCTACACGTTGAAACCCTGTCTCAAACAAACAAACAATAAACAACACAGATCTACACAGAAATATTTGTGTAATCTGAGTAATCATGGGGATTTATTGTCATAGAACATTATATACATGTATGAAAACACCACAATGAAGCTTATTATTTTGTATGATAAACATATACAAATGAGAAAGGCAGGAAGAGACGAGTAGATACACAGACTTGCTAAGACTCCATATCGTTATCTGTAAGATGCAGGTATTGATAGTATCTACAGTGACAGAAGTCATGGTAAGTACACAGTGGAAGTCGCATGTGACTACAAATATTCAGCATTTGGCATATGATAGACCCCGGGAATAGAATGCAGCCGACAGTGCTAAACATTGAGATTCACATGTGCATAGAAGACACATGTCAATGATAACTAGGACTGTCTAAAAGCCCAGACTTCTGAGGATGGACTGGTAATTGACAGTCTTGTCTCTTTCTGGAAGGTGCTGAATCTTAGGCATTTCGCCTGTGCAATAGGGAGAACGGCTGCTTAATCCACTTCCTAGGACTACTGACACGGTTGGAAGAGTCACAGAAGAGAAGCTCAAGGATAAAAGGGAGTCTGAGAAAGAACTTTAGCATCAGTTCTCAGTCTGATGATTCTCCCTATCACGAGGCTCATTCTTACCCACTGCATCCCCCTCCCCAGCCCATAAGTGGTTGCTAAGTGACAGTATACATGATCCCATGGGCATAGTGTGGTCTAGCTGTTGACAAAAATTTTCTATAGATGTTCAGCAGCCACAAGGCCAGGCTGAAGTGAATACCACTGGAAAGATGTCAAATGTCTCTCAAAGTTTAAAAAAAAAATGTAGAGCAGGGTTAGGAAGAATTAGATATATTATGGGCTATAATAAAAAATTTACATGGCTATTTATTTATTTACCTTTAGGTTTTTTTTTATTTTTTGAGACAGAATCTTACTATGTAGCTATGGTTGACCTAGACCATTCTATGTAGATCAGGCTGGATCAAACACACAGAGCTCCATCTGCTTCTACTTCCCGAATGCTGGGATTAAAGGTGTGTGCCACCACTTTCTGCCTGGTGATTTAAGAGTTAAAGTAAGAGAGCTCTAGCCTGAAGGAGTCTACATTGAGTAACAGGTACAGACCCAGAGTTCCACTCTGCTGAAAGTGGGAAAGGCCTTGACAACCCATTATGTACTTAGAGCAAGCAACAAGGAATCCAGGAAGGTTGTGTGAGCAGGGTCAAAGGTCATGGCAAAGCAGTGTATGAGAACTATGGTATTTGCCAGTGAGAATGAGTTTATCCAGGGGCTGTTAAAAAAAAAATGCAGATTCCCAGATTTCACCCCAGAACTGCTGATCAGATGTCCGGAGTGCGTTTTCTCTGGGCTCCACATGGCATGATTTGGAGCCCAGGTAGATTAGAGAAGCACTACTTTGGACACATTGGGAGTGGTCCTTAAGGCTCTACGGAGAAGCCAAGGGTAGAGACAGGAAGACTCTGTAGTGGGGAGCAGGATTCATTTCCCGGGAACGGTCAACAGGCTTTGGGACCTGACTATACAAAGGAGGGAGGCCAGGGAAACAAGGGACAATGAATGATAAGGCTGTACCTCCATCCCTCAAATCACGATCAGTGATGTGGCAAATCCTGGTACCAAAAGTGATGCACCCAGGGTCCACTCAAAATTGGGTCCTCTCACTTTCTTTGCTTCGCCATCTTGACAGACATTTCCTGGGCAACTACTCAGTGCCAGGCATGGTGGGGAGAACTGAAGAAGAGGCTATGAACAAGCTAGGAAAGGCTTATCTGTTCTCAGAGAGCTCCAGCCAACTGGGCATTCCATGCCTCTGTTAACTGAGACTGTGAAAATGACCACCAGTGGCACATGATCGGTAACGAGCAGAGGCAGCTGGGAAGCCTGGGAAATACTGCCCCGGGGAAGAGATGTTTGCACAGTGACTAGGGCAAGTGGAGTGAGCCAGGGGCAGGCACAGAGGATTCAGAGCTGGAAGGAGTAAAACCAGCAAGAGGAAGTTAGCTGGTGGAGGGAACAAAGGATTGCAGCTTAGAGAGAGAAACCAGCCAAAGGTCTGTGCAGGTCAACAGATTCTCTCCCTTTCCCCTTCCCTCTTTCTCTATTTACATTTCATTTATTGAGAGACAGAGAAGGAACGCATGCTCCACATGCCATGATCAGAGAACAACAAGTGAGCCAGTTCTCTCCCTCAAACTCAGGTAGTCAGGTTTGGGAGCAACTGCCTCTACCCACTGAGCCACCTCAAGTTTTCAACAACCGCTTTGAACCGCATCGGACCCCTCCATCTCCTCAGACCCCCCCTTTCACACTCTGATCCATAAATCTCATTAAAAGCTGCACTACAGCACATGGTTAAATAAAAGCAGAATGTTTTAGGTCAAAGTACACACCCCTGGGAGCCCTGCGCTCTCCACTGTGCATGAAGGTGTTTGTGGAATCCTATGGAACTTTAAGCGTAGGTGAGAGCAGTCCTTAGCCTACATATTTGTTAAGGACGATTTAACCCCTGCCTTAAGTCCCCAGGCAGCACTTGGTTTTGTTTTAATCTCTTCCCTCCCTCCCTCCCTCCTTTCTTTCTTCCTTCCTTCCTTCCTTCCTTTCTTTCTTTCTTTCTTTCTTTCTTTCTTTCTTTCTTTCTTGTTTTTGTCTGTTTGTAGAACTCTTCCTGCCTCGGTTTCCTGACAATCATTCCCCACCACACCCAGCTTCGAGCTTTGAACGTTTCTTTTATTCATAGACTTCTAAGTGGAGCCTGCATCAGCCTTCTGGTTTGCCTTTAAGAGAACCTTCTGGAAGATATATCTACTATCTCTCTTATTAGGGATGCTAGTTTGAGAACCAGTCTCACGTCGCCCCTTCAAGTTTTGTCTTCTTCATAAACACCCCCATTTCCTCTGGAAGCTCTTTATGTAGTTGAGCTCACAACAGAAGAAGCCACGGCCAGCTCATCTGACATGGCGGGGTATGAGAGAGTTCAGAACTTGAGCCCTTGGAGGTTAGCTGAGTGAGTTAACAGTAAGCATCTGTGTGCACCCTGTATGCTACCTCACTAGTGGCACGCCAGTTCTCTTTGTGTGACAGGCATACACCAGGAAATCCTGTGGGAAGAGATTCTATAATGAGTGGTTTCTAATGCATGTGTCTGGGCTCTGTGAATCCTGCTCCGCTCACTCAAAGACGGTGTGCGGTGAGAAGAGAAATCCTGTCTCCTGTGTTTGCTCCTATTCTCCATGTGGGGGGATTGATGGCATCATTGTGACAGATAACTTGCCCAGGGCAACTGAAACAGATCCTATTTTAGGGCTTGGCAGGTCCTTTGTCACCATGGAGGCAGTTAAGAGGTACGCTTAAAATCAGGGCTGTGTTCAATTCTTGCTCTTGTGTATCATATAGAAAATGACTGCGGTTAACATCAGTGGCTGCTCTGGTCTGACTTATGTCTCCTGTCTACCCTGACCATCTACCCATTCATACGCTGAAACCCTAACTCCCAAGCGATTCCATTTGGAGCCAGGGCCTCCGGGAAGCAGATGAGGTTAAGTGAGGTCGTGAGAATGGGGTCTGCATTTGATGGGGGCTGGTTTCGGTATGAGGTGGAAGACCATAGAAAAGAGGGGTGTGAAAATACAGAGAGGAGAGAGAAAGCTAGGAAGGGGTCTCCTCCTGGAGAACAAGGTGAAGCCGTGAGAAAAGCACTTTCTGTTATTAAAGAGACCTGGTTTTGGGAATTGTGCCATAACCTACTCTCCTAGGAGGGGTTAGCGTCTGACGGTGCAGGGAGAAAACCACCTGAAAACCTAAACAGGGAGCCTCTTGCCTGGTGATTGCAAGCGGTGATTTCTTTTGTAACTGCTTCAAATACTGAGGAGTGTTCTCGCCCAGGGTGAGGCTATCCAGCTTAAGAGCATCCTACCCTGGGTAGGAAGAGGCTAAAGTGAGCCAGCATTTAAAACTTCCTTGACATGGGGGTCGGGGAAGAACAGTGCTCGTCTATCTGAGGACAGAGGCACAACACAGAAGGCTGTGTCTTACTTTTGTTTTCTGTTGATGTAGTGAAATACCCCCACAAAAGCAATGGGGGGGCAGTGTTTATTTTATCTCACAACTCCATGTTCCCGCCCATTACTACAGAGAAGTTAAGGCAGCAGGAACTTAAAGCATCGAGTCACATCCACAGTCAAGAGCAGAGAACATGAAGTCTTACGCCCAGCTCACGGGCTCTCACAGCCCACAGCGCAAATCTAGGGACTAGTGCTAGGCTGAGTCTTCCCATATCAACAAACAGAATCAAGAGAATCCCTCAAAGACATGCTCATAGGCCAACCTAATCCAGACAATCCCACATTGAGGCTCTACCCAGGTGATTCCAGAATGTGTCAGTTAAAAGGTGAGAACTGCCTCCAAATAAGACTTCAGAAATTATATTAGTAGACTGTGATGGTTGGCTTTATCAACTTGGCACATTCTAGTTTTTATTAAAAAAAAACAACAGTAAGAAGCAGAGATATTTTTGCATTCTAAGCCACAATACAGTCATATTTGCTTTTGCCACAGTATTCAAAATGTAGGAAACAGAGATAACATGGTCTTGTGCATTCCACTCGCACACTGCTTTACTTAAAGGTTGACATGGCTTTTGCAGCTCATGGAAAAGTTCTGTTGTAAGAATTTTGCAGGATTCTTTTAAAAAGAGACATTAGTACGAGGAGGTAGTGGCGGTGCGTGATTTTAATCCCCCACTTGGGAGGCAGATGCAAGGCAGATCTTTGTGAGTTTGAGACCAGCCCAGTCTAAGGCGTAAGTTCTAGGACTGTCAAGGCTACACAGAGAAACCCTGTCTCAAAAAACAAAAGCAAAAGCAAAAAATAACCCCCCTAACCCTCAAACAAACATGATTAATTAACTTGAGGTGCACAAGAAGCATGCTTCATCTCGCTCATTAAACCCCAGTGGTCAGCTTCCATCATGTCAGACACTCACAAACTCTGCTTCCTGGCTTCTGGAAGCTCACTTCTGTTCAAGGGAGCAAGATTAAGGAAGCTAACATGACAGCATTAACAGGACCCAGTGACAAGCGCTGGGAGGGAGAAGGAAAGAAAGGCAGAAAAGGTCAGAGTCCTTGAATGCTCTGGACACCAAGAGGTTCCTGGGAGGTCCCACCTAACAACAGTGTCTGGGAGCTGCTTTTTGAAGTGGGCACGTTGCTTTTGGGACATTAAAACCTGAGTTCTCCATACAGATTTTGGTTCAGGGAACAAGACAGAGTGGATGTGAATTGGAGAACGATCCTTGCTTTCGTTGTGAGGCTGGGGCATTGGGAGACAGCAGAAGGAATGAGAGGTGACCATTGTGCTTTTCTGCCCCGGTGGGAGGTGCACCTTTTCCCTGACATCAGTTAACAGGTGAGAGCCGCCCTCAAATCACGCCTCAGTCTTGAAGAACAATCTGTAAGCCCTTCCTCTAAAGTCTGCTTGCTCTCCAAGGACCCTGAAGGAGAAGGTGGGTGCTGAATTTTGTGTTGGAGAGGGGTGGATGAGGAGGATGGAGTGGAAGGTCCTCGAAGGTCCTCTGAATTTACACGGGTGTGGAAGGCAACCCTACACACCTGTTCAAGCACTGGTTCCAGCCCAAACACTTCCTTTTGCCCCTGGGGCCTCAGCAGAGCAAGCAGGGGGCGGGTGTTAGGATGATTATGGGAAGGGGGAGGAATTTTCCATTAACAGTAACAACAATAGAAACTGCTTCTGTAAAGACACAACACGCAGTTTGCCAAGTGCCTTCACACCTGATCTCTGGATTCCAGAGGTGCTGGCCAGACCCAAATCTTTGACACTACCCCCAAGCTCACATAAGCACAGGCTTACTGCAGTGTCTTTACTAAGATGTAAGCTGTCCCTACCCCAGGGTCCCAGGAAGCCTTATCTTGGCCCTGAATAGTCCCAAAGGCAGTAGTCCTCAGGACTAGTATGTCCACCAAACAGAGGCAGACACGCAGAAGCGCAGAAGCGTGCTCACGCAGCCCCGCCTTCTCCAAAGTCCTAGGCAGCTACAAACTTCTGTCTCCCGGGGCTTCTCCTAGGGTGCATAGAAGGAGCCGTAGGGTGACTGTTCAAGGGGTTTAACCCGTACCCTGTATTTTGTACTCTCCCTATATGTGGCGAGGAGTGGATAGGTCGGTGACCTCAAGAATCCTGGGGAGCCTTTCATAAAGTTAGGAAGGAGAGTGTGCAAACATGCTAGTTTCCCACCCAACGAGGGGACTCAGACCTAGGCCATGGGAGTGTGGGTGTGGGGCGCTGATACACAAGAGATTACTCCCGCTGCAGGAGGCACCTGTGCCCAAGTGTTTAGCGCTCGCCAAACCCTACCGCCACCTCTCCTGCTCCCTCTCAGTCCTATTGGGCCTCGGATCTCTCAGGTTTCCCTTCTCTGCCGCAGGAACCACTTACCCCTGCTTCGGTCCATGGCTCCGGCGTAGATCCTGGAGCACTCAGCCCAGGGCGCAGCGGCTGCCGCACCAGGCGGCGTGCGCTCTCCCGGGCTGCCCCGGCGGCTAGCTCGTCCCCTCCCCCAGACAGGATGCTCGCAGGACGCCCCCGCCCCGCCCTGCGCGCTCCCGGAATAGACCCGAGCACGCCTCGCCCCCTGCGAGTGTCCCGGTCCCGCACTGGCCAACGCCACGCCTTGCTTTCCTCCGCCCTCCTGCAGAGCTAGCAGGGACAGCTTCACGATCCCAAACGCTTTGGTTCTGTGCCTGCGTGGCCGACCTGTCTGCCCTCCGCTAACGAAAGGGAAGCTAACCACTTCACTCCCCTGTGGGGACTGCCTGCATTCCTCCTAAGGACTCAGCCTGGACCGCCTTTTTGGCTTTGAGTTTATCATGTCCACTCCCAAAGTTCTTTCCTGAGCCAGGCTGGTAAAAAGATAACAAAGGAGTGAGAAATATTAAACAAAGATTTTAAGTTGCTAAAAAGACAGGTGGTGGAAGGGGCCCACTTTCAACTTTCCAAGTTCCTAATGTATTAGACCATGAAAAGATTATCAAAATAACAATGTGATAAACACCGTGGAATGTAACAGTTTTAGCACCAAAAATACAACTCAGTGTATGCCTCTGAAGATAATTATGGGATGCAGAAAATTTGCTACAGCCCAGCTGAGAGATTTAATGTTTAGGTGTATGAGAGTGTCTACTTTTTAACTTACTGGTGGGGTAGGACTGTGAACTGCCTGAGAGGCCTGAATTTGAGTCTTGTAAGTGCCATTCAAGGCCAATGCTCAGACACACTTGCCCAACCTTGGGCCTTACCCTGTATTCAGTTTTGATTGAGGGACTACGTTGTAGCATATCTAATGTTTGAAACACTTCTGCAAAGGCACCGAGGCAAGTCTGGGCATCTTGTATTTTCTTCACTGAAGTACTTCCTCCAGAGTTTTTACCTGCATGTTGAAATTAACGTTACCTGTGCAAAATGACCCCAGTAGTTTGTTCTGTACATGTGTGTGTGGAGTGCTTAGAGAGAACATGGTGTGGTTAAAAACAATTTAAAAGAATGTTTTCTGAGTCTTTCCTTCCCACTCAGTAGGTGCTGCATGTAATTTCCCATCTTAGAGGCCTGTCTGCTCCTCTGTGTTGAGGAAGAGACCTCGTACTGACCTCACAGAGCTGTTGGCCAGGCAAGTAAAAGGATGCTACAGACCCACTTTACAAACCATAAATAGCTATGGAGATGTGAACCATTGTGAGTTTCCAAGTTCCTCTCTGTCCCTGCCCACTTTCCCAATTTGAAAAGGTCATGTGCAATTCTAAAGCGGCTAACCAACAATTGCAAGTGGATTCAGCTTCCTAAGTTCACTGCTTGAACTCTGGAACTTGGAAGCCATCAGCACATTCTGAGTTCCCAGGCTAGCTTACTAAATCACCATTTTACCCAGAGTACTTTGCAGGACTGAGCATTGACCCCAGGGCCTTCCTCATGCAAGGCAAGCATTCTACCGTGGAACATGACCCCAAGTTTACATCTTTCCTTCCTTCCTTCCTTCCTTCCTTCCTTCCTTCCTTTCTTTCCTCCCTCCCTCCCTCCCTCCCTTTCTTCCTTCTTTTTCCTACTGGGACAGGTTTCTTCCTAAGTAGCCCAGGCTGGCTTCCAAATCACTCACCTCTTGCCTTCTGCTCCAGAGGTTGGATACAGTGACAGTCTACCATGTCCTCTGATGAAATAATTTTCAAATGACAGTATAAAATATTCCTTTGTCAAATAGATGGAGGCTTTCATAGACATTTTTAAATAGGATTTTCAGCAACTTCAAAGGATCTTGAAGTTTTTATTCAGATAATTGGAGCAAAGATCTAACAAGAATTTACATGTTTCTGTGGGATGACCAGTTCAGAATAACTGAACTACGGCCTAGGAAGTGTATAAAAATGGGAGTGAACACAATCTATGCACAGCACTGAGAATTAATAAAGTTAATTATGTGGGAGGTGCAGCCTACCCCCAACTTGCAGCAGGTGGAAACATTGGCCAAGTTGACTATAGCTTGGTTGCTGTCAGGGAGATCTAATGAGATCTGTGTGTTAATACAAAAGAATCATTAAATGGTCTTCTACACTTTTCCTTTAAGAAACTATAAAAAAAGGACTCCCACTGTCCATCAGTTCTCTCAGGCAACATTGACTGGGATCTGTGTACATTGGTGTTGAGAGAGAACAGATGCTAGGTAGGAGTGAGCCCCATCTTCAAGGAACCATGAAGTCTAGAAGAGGAGGTAATTTTAGCACAGATTGCTGTGTCAAAGAATACACAAGAGCGATCAAGTGCTTTGGAGTCCATGAAGACAAAGCAATGGTTTCATACTGACCATGGAGACAGTACTGGAGGACAGGCATTTGTTCAGGAGCCAATTGATCTGAATGTGTAATGAGGAGATAGCATAGCAGGCAAAGAACAGTGAGAGCCGAGACACCCAGATAGAACCCTGCAGGATGGTCGGCAGCACGGTTTGGATTGGCCGGATCATGAGGTATCAGGTGCTAGGTGTGAGGACAAGGATGGGAAGGGACTGTTGATGTCTAGTTTTTAATTCCCTTTTCTGTTTCTCCATATGTAACTTGGCAAAGATAATGAAGATTTGTCCCATATCTTCTTGCTCACTGCTGAGTTTTCCAGGTTCGCCTGGTGCTTATCTAGAGAACTCCATAGAGAGAGGTCCAGCTCTGGAAAAAGATATCAAGTTTGGCCCCTGGGAACAATACCAGGAAGAAAACGTTCAGCTCTGTCCCACTCCTGGTCTTGTGAAAACAAATGATAGTCCCCAGACTCTCTCTTAGCTTATCAGGTAGAGCTGGAAAATCCTGGGAAAGAAAAGGCTGGAGTCTGAAGGGCTCTGGTCCCAGGGAGTTCCCACCTTCCAATCTGTGTTCTTGCATTCAGGTTTCAGCTTCCCCCATGGTTGCCAGAGTGACCTTTTCATGACCCTAATCAGACTATGTCACTTCCACCTCAAACATATTCCACATTCTCCTTTGCATCCAACTTCCTCCTTATGGCATTCAGATGCCTTCTTTGTTGAGCTTGGAGCATCTCAGGAATCTCCAGGAAGTAACAACTAGACAGATTGGGATCAGATCTGGGGTCTCGAGTTGACATTGCCACCTCCTGAATCTCCATTTTCCCACCAGGTCATCATTGTACAGTTTCCTACTTAGCCTTTCTTGGCTCCAGATCACTGTGCAGGTGGGTGCTGTGCCTTACTCCGAGATCCCTAAATCCCAGCTCAGCACCCTGCATCTAGTAAGTAAAAGTTCATAATAGGAATCAGTCAGTGAACTCATGTACCTGCAAGGCCCACACCATTACTGGCTGTTGCTAATGCTGTGTCCAGGGCTGTTATCCCTCTTGAAATATCTTACTGGTATCTATTTTCAGAAGGCAATAAGGTGTCCTGTAGAAATGCTCTGTGCTCTCCAGGCTCATGTGTGCACCAGGGTCATATAGCTTCTGCTTGGCCCAGGGTCCTCTCCCATGTTCTTTGTTCAGGGTAAGCCTCAAGCCCCAATCTCGAGTGTCTGCTGGCTGCTGGATGAAAACCTCTCTTGTTCCACTCAGCACAATGTTGGCATTATAGCCCTGGTCCAGGGAAGTGACACATGCTGCTGGTCCACCCTGGGCCCCATCGAGCAGGCAGCGATCTGGTGACAGCTGCAGGGAGGAGAGAGGGTGAGCGAGTACTCCTCTCTTCTGAGAGCCGCAGCACTTGTGTTGGCAGGGCTTGGGGTCTGAAGGCAGCCTGGCAAGGGGGCTTCTGCTGAACTCAGAGCTTAGGCTCACACAGGCAAAAGCTGGGAGGGCAGAAGAAATGTTTGAAGGAGACTTTGTCATCATGTCCAAGTGCCTTATCGAGCCTGGCCCTATGCTAGGTTGATGCACCAAGACTCCTCATGAGCAAACATAAACCGAAGTCTGGAGGGGGGTCAGAAAAGGGTACTTGGAGTGCTGGAGGCTGTGGTAAACCAGAGCTCTCCAATTCCCTGTAGATGGAGGAACAGCCAGTCAGCTCAGACCTGGAGTGGACAGATGGGTAATTTTTCTTTTAGAAGAACTCAGAAACTCAGATTTTCACATACACATAAAAAAATGTGCACATGTACCTGTGAGTTTATGTGCACCACACGCATGTGTGGCAGTCAGAAGTTAACTTAAGGGAACCGTTTTTCTTCTTCCACGATGTGGGTCTCATTAGACTCAGGTCTTTGGGGGGTGGTGGCAAGCACCTTTACCTAGTGAACCATTTCAACAGTGTGTGAGATCTTTTTTTTTTAATAATGTAAGAACACTGGTCACAGGCTGGGGGCATTGCTCAATGGGCGCCTAGCATGCATGGAAGCCGTGGGTTTAAACTCCAGTGCTACATAAACTGAGTGTGGAGGTCCAGGCCTGTAATTATAGCACTAGGGAGAAGGAAGAGGAGGAGGAGGAGGAGGAGGAGGAGGAGGAGGAGGAGGAGGAGGAGGTAGGAGGGTCGGTATTCCATGGTCACTCTTGACTGTGTAAGAAGTTCCAGATCAGCTTGGGATACATGGGGACCCTGATCTTAAAAAAAGTATTGATCAGGCTGGAGGGATGACTCAGTGGTTCAAAGCACTGACTGCTCTTCCAGAGGTCCACAGTTCAACTCCCAGCAAACACATGGTGGCTCACAACCATCTGTAATGGGATCTGATGCCCTCTTTTGGTGTGTCTGAAGACAGCTACAGTGAACTCATCATATAAATAAAATAAATACATTAAAAAAATTGGTCATTGATTCTTCTTGTTTTAGATCAGTGGTTCTCAACTGTCCTAATAATGCTGCGACCCTTTAATACAGTTCCTCATGTTGTGGTGACCCCCCCAACCATAAAATTATTTTTGCTGCTACTTCATAACCATAATTTTGCTACTACTATGCATTGTATTGTTTTCTGATTGTCTTAGGTAACCCCTGTGGAAGGGTTGTTAGACCCCTAACGGAGTCACAACCCACAGGTTGAGAATGGCTGTTTTAAAATATCAAGAACCAGCTAAGCCATGCCTATGGGCTGTATGTGAATCATCAGCCTTCCCTATGGAGACTTCTGGAGCTCCTGCCCACTTTGAGCTCCTGTCCACCTGGGCGCCCCCTCCCAGAATGCTGCAGCAGAAGGTACCTCTTCTTAGAAGCTCACCATTTTATTCTGAGGCTCAAGGAAAACACTGGACTTCAAGGTCTGGAATAAATTAACCTGGAGCTAGAAAACTCCCAGAGCTGAGAGGAGTCTAAGACACCAGCCAGTCTGGTCCTGTCCTTTGTCACCTGAGAAAATGGAGGCCAAGAGCAGGTAGAGACTTTTAGTGAAACTACACAAGGCCTTAGAAGCAGAATGGAGAGCAGTGGGGGCAGGAATCTAACAATCAAATGGCTACGTCATTTCATCAGGACAATCATCTTGGGTTGTGTAGAATTTGTTCTGATCCAGGTGGCTCAGTACGTTAGGGACTGGGAGAGATGCACAGTTATGTTACAGTCAGGTGTGGTACTGGGAACCAGAGACTGTGTAAGGCTATGGAAGGCCTTCTCCAGGGCTGAAAAGACAAACTCCCAGTCCTTCACACTGACTTTTCCATTTCCCCAGGGATTCACACATCCTGCTCTCTTTGCCACAGTCCCTGGCCTGTCACTCTGCTCTGTGGAAACTTTAGTGGAGAGCTAACCTTTGGAAGGAGGTAGATCTGAGCCTGATATCTTGACCTGTCCCTGTAGTCCAGGGCATGATCTTCAACCTTTCTGAACCTCAGCTTCCTCACGAGGCTAGTGAGCCTTCCTAGCAGAGTGGTAGGAACGTTTAAACAGAGCTACATGCCAGGCAGTGGTGGTGAGCACTTTTAATCCCAGCACTTGGGAGGCAGAGGCAGATAGATCTCTGAGTCCAAGGCCAGCCTGGTCTACAAAGTGAGTTCTAGGACTGCTAGGACTGCACGGAGAAACCCTGTTTGAAAAAACAAAGAAGCAAAAAAATTCAAAGTATGATTATGACTGTGTACGTTGAATGCCTGGTGCCATGTGTGACAAATGGCAAACATTCTTCAAATGACACTTGACACACTAGTTAGGGAGGTAGTTACTCAGTGGTTAAGTACATGGACATCAAGTGAGATAGCCACGAGTTCAAGTCCAGATTTTGCCACATATAGCTGTGAACAACTGGATAAATTATTCACCAAAGGCTCAAGATGTCCATCTGCAAACTCAGGAGGAAAGCCATACAAATGAGACCAGAGCACAGAGCTCATGTCTTACCTGTTGTTGGATGTCTTGTCGTTTGTCATCAGTGCGTGGGGGGGGGGGGTCCCTTGGTAGAAGTTGCCAGAAGTTTATGGTAATTGTAACAAAATTTTGACTACATATGCCCAGGCTGCCCCCTGCAGGGAGTTTCTTATGTCAAAGCATTGACTAGGGAGCCCATTTGGTCAGGTTCCTCCTTCCCTGCAAAAACATCTGGGCTCCTGGATGGGATGACTGCCAGGGTTCCAGCACTTGCTGCCGCAAAGGCCAATGAGAAGCTGCACTTCTCAGTTGTACTTGTACAAGTGTGTCTGCACTTGTACAGACATTTGGGCTGGAGAGATGGTTGCTTGCTCTTCCAGAGGTCCTGAGTTCAATTCCCAGCAACCACATGGTGGCTCAACAACCATCTGTAATGGGATCGAATGCCCTCTTCTGGTGTGTCCAAAGACAGCTACAGTGTACTCATATAAAATGAAATAAAGAAATCTTTTTAAAAAACCCATAACTAACTTTCAGTCCTTACAAAAAAAAATTAAATGGCATCCAGGCAGCGTTGGTGCAGGTCTTTAATTCCTGCACTCAGGAGGCAGAGTCGGGAGGATCTTTGCATTTAAGGCTAGCCTGGTCTACAGAGAGAGTTCCAGGTCAGCCAGGGCTACACAGAGAAACCCAGTCTTGGAAAAAATAAATCAAATGGCTATGTTATTTCATCAGAAAGACAAGCTTCTTGGGTCACATGATCTTTGTTCTGATCCAGGTGACCCAGTATGTTAAGGACTGGGAGCTGGGCACACTTATGTTACAGTCAGGTGTGGTAGATAAAGATACAGAGAGGTACAGAGATTGCGTAAGGCTGTGGAAAACCTTCTCCAGGGGTGAAAAGCAAACTCCTAGTCCTTCACACTGACTTTTCCATTTCCCAGGATGCACACATCCTGCCATGAGCTTTTACATGTTAATGGTTTTGACATGAACCATTGGTTTGTGGTCACCCCTCACATGGACAGCACATGAGACTACACTGCTAGCGTTAATACAGTGTGTTTGTCATAACTCCTTTGGCAGAACTCAAAGCAGCTTAAACACAAAGGCCTTTAAAGAGAACACAGATCTAGGTATACAAACAGAGCAGTCTCTGCTTTCTCCTCCCTCACCGGGCTCCTCCTTGTGCTCATAGTCTCTCTTTTCAGGTGATCTGTCTCCTTGGCAAACTGCTAGCAAGCTTCCCTGATAGCTGGAGAATCTGGAGAGGCATGTTCAATAGCAGGAGAATCCAGAGACTCATGCCCGTCTCCCTGCAGTTCCAGCAGTGGCCCAGAGGGGGCACTCATAGCATGGGGAAACAATGATTTGAACCTGCCAGAGCCTCTGGAGAGGATGAATAATGATGAGAGTAATGTTTAGCTCATTTCAGCTAGGCAACTCATTGGTCACTAGGTTTAGAGGACACATCATTCTTTACTCACATGCACACTTGTCCCCGTTGGCCTTTGGTGTCTCTTGCCCATGTCTCCCAGTGTAGAGGGGTTAGTAAATGGCTATGCATTTGCTCTCACAGATTGTGCATTTTGCTCATTGGGACTCTGCATTTCTCATCAACATTCCTGATTGGAGACGACACTTTTTGTGGGGATAATTAGAGTAATTCTTTCTCACACTCACTGTTAATAAGCACAGAACAAGCCAGAATATCTGTACAAAGCACGGAGGAACAGGAGGGCACCTGCATGTCTCCATGGCTACTATGGCCCCTGCCTACCTGGCTTCCCCTAATTCACTTTTCCCTCTACTGGTTCCACTCTATGCTCACTTCCAGGTCCTCAGTAAGACAAGCTCTTGTCCACCCCAGGCCTTTGCACACGCTGTTTTCCTGCGCCTAGAATGCTCCTTCTTCTGCTCTCTCTGCTGTTCTGTTTCTCTCTTGCTCAGTATCTGAAGGGAGTTCCTTTCCCGTGGCATCCTGTTTTCGGTCTCCGTAGGAGCTGTCTCCATGTGCTATCTCTGTTTACTTATTTAGAACTTGTTTCTTTTCTAGACCTGCACACGGGAGACACATCTTCCATACTGTTTATCTGGCAGCAGATGTTCATGAAGTAAACATTCGTTGGGTGCATACACAGGGAGAAGCAAAGGCATTTTTGGCATCTTTTTGCACATTTGAGCCTCTTCTCTGGGAAGGGAGAGGAGGCAAAGTAGGAAAAGTATCCCCCACTTTTTTTTCTTTTAAAAAGAAATTGGTTGTTTAAAAAAAATGTGTTTGTGTGTGTGAGTGCACATATATGTGTGTGCACTCATGCACTCATGCATGTATATGCATAGGTCAGAGGACAACTTAGAGAAGTCAGTTATTTTCTTCCACCATACAGTTCTCAGGCACTGAACTCAGGTTTTCAGCACCTCATCTGCTGAGCTATCTTACTGACCCACAATTATTCTTGCTAAAGAATTACAGAATAGGAGGTCAGGAAAGATGCTAGTTGTAATGTCTCGTTTTCAAAATTACGTATTCATTCACTCACTCATTCATTCATTCATTCATTCATTCATGTGCTTCTTTGTGAGTGCATGCACACGTGTGTGTACCTGTGTATGCACACGGAAGCCAGAAGAGAATGTCAGGTGTCTCTGTCACTCTCTGCCTGTTCTTTCAAATCAAGGTCTCTCTCTGGTTCAGAGCTTGTGTTTTCTCAGCCAGGCTGGAAGCCAGCAAGCCCCAGAGACCCCACCCCCACTCCCGTCCCTGTACCTCCTGGATCTGGGGATGCAGGCGTGCTTGGGATGCTCAGCTTGTTACACAGGGCATGGGGCCTGAGCTCCGGTCCTTATGATTGAGAAGTGATTGCTCTTTACCACTGAGCTATCTCCCTAACTCCTCATCTCATTTTCAGAGATGTCAAAATGTGATCACAGAGTAGGCAGCTTAAAATAGATGAAGCACAGTAAGTCTCCGTCTCTTAAACAGAGTTGGTGCGGAGCCAGTTTATGAAACACTTGGTTAAATGAAATTACTGCAGGCTATCTCAGGGACCTTGGTGGTGTGCACTGAGTATCTTTAATGACACCCATGTGGTGAAGACTACAACACTCACCCATAGGTCATTGCTATCCCTTCTTTTGCCTTCCTACGCAGTAAGAATGTTTACAACCCCTGGTGGGGCCTGAGGACGGCTGGTGAGAGAGGCTGCATCTCTCTAATAGTATGATGCCAATATCTGCTAGCATATGGAGTGACACAAAATAGAGTATCCTAGCAAACTAGCAGAACCCCAGAATGGCCTGAAACAAGGTGGTGGATGCTTCCCCCATCTTTATAGAAGTCCCCTCAGGTGCTGGCATCCTGGCGCCTCCCCATAGTGCCAGTAGGATGGTTGGCTACTCCAGAGCTCCTGTTGATTCCCCATTGGCCCAAAGGCTGTATAACAAAACCCTTGTTGCTGCGCAGTACAGGAGATCTGCACCTCGATGCTGGTCTCCGGAGTCTGTCTCCCCCCCCCCCCTTCATGACTCCGCCTCCCCCATCCCCATCCCCATCCCCACAGTAGGGCCTGCCTCTCACTGTGGTTGCTAAAAATGCCAAACCCAAATGTCCTTGTCTTCCCTGTGGTAAGGATGAGGAAGTACTTCGTAGGTCCAACTGGCCTGAACAGAGGCAGACTCAGGTCTCTGGGAAAGTTTTCCTTGTTAAACTAGATGTGTGGAGGGAAGTTTCTTTTCTGTCTTTTATATATGGTTGTGTGAGGTGATGCCTGGTATCACAGCAGCCTCTTGTAAATATGGGAGACACACTGGCAGAGGATGAAAGCCAGCATATAAACGATGGAGTTGAAGGGGCTCAAGGAACCTGACTCTAGATGGCATTGCTGAGCTGCTGAGTTCAGAAACCTTACATCATGGGCTTCTGGCTGCTCTTACTGCTCAAGCCACTTTTATTTAATAAGGCAGGTTGGACTTGCAGGTAAAAAGAGACTTACCTGCTAAGAATGGGAAGCTAGTCTTTCTAGTTAGACCAGCTGAGATGACATCTGGTCCTACCGGAAGTAATATGTATTTTTAAAAGTTGTTCCATCTGTGAAATGGGGGTGTTAATCTTGCGCACCTGTTGGGTTGCTAAGACGCCTGTGTCTAAAGTCCTCTGCATAGAAGGACTTTAGCACTTGGCACACTGATGGTGTTTTATACTAATTTTGATGTAGAGTCTTATTTATGATCAGAACACCTTCTGTTATCACAAAGTACCATTCGTTCTACAGAGAGCAAGCTGGGTAGTGTCTACCGTGTGTGTGTGTGTGTGTGTGTGTGTGTGTGTGTGTGTGTTGTGTGTGACACATGCATTCATGCAGCTACATGTGGAGGTCTTAGGGCAAACTTGGGTGCTGTCCCTCAGATGCTGCCCATGTTGGTTTTTGAGACAGGGTCTCTCACTAGGACTTGGGGCTTGCCACTTTGGCTTGGCCGGCTAGCACAGGAGGCACGGGTATCTACCAAACTTTCCAGTTCTGAGATTGCAAGAGTGCACCACCACTCCTGGATTTTTATTTTTTATTTTTTTAATTGGATATTTGCTTTCACTCCTGGATTTTTTTCTGTAAGGTCTAGAGACTGAATCACAGTAGTGGTTCTCAACCTCTGGGTCATGACCCCTTTGGGGGCAGGTCATTGAACAACCCTTTTACGGGGTCACATATCAGCTATCCTGCATATCAGACATTTACACTGCGATTTGTAATGTTAATGAACAGTAGCAAAATTACAGTTATGAAGTAGCAATGGAGATGCTTCTACGGTTGGGAGCATCATGCTGAGCTGTATCAAAGGGTCGCAGCATTTGGAAGGCTGAGGACCACTGAACTAAGGTCTTTGTGCCTTAACATCTTTAGGGAGCGAGCTGTATGTACCCAGTTCTAGTCTTTAGTTACTTTTGTGCATGATCAGCCCATTCCTGTACCAGCTACTCCCCCCCCCCCCCACACACAAGAAATAAGAGGAGGACAAGGGTTTGGGTTGAAATGATGTGCTTTTATGGGAAACAAAAATATCCAACAACAATAACAAAAGCCCTTCAATCTCGCAAGTTGTTAACCAGTGACAATGAGGCAATTTCAGTGATTGCATCTGGCCGGGGACATTTCTAATGGGTCGGGAAAGTTGAAAGACATTGGCCAAAATGAGAGGTGGCAGGGAGGTGACATCTTAAATGAGAGTACATTAAACTTCCCTTCCAGTCCCTCCACCCTGTCACCCTTCCAATTTGCAGATTCCTCAGATCCTTCCTGCTTCTGCTCTCATGCAACCTCTTCCAGAAGCCTCCTTGGTCTGCACCAGCTGCACACGCCTTCAACAACGTCACACACACTTTCTCAGGCCTCCATCCTTCCGTCCCTTTCTGACTTGCATCCGTTACGTCTGGCACATTTGTCTTACCAGGTCTCCTATTAGGAAGCATGCCCCAGAAACTAGGGCCTTCTATGGATCATCCCAGTGCCCCTCCCCCCTCCCCCACTCAGTGCTCACCATTCAGCAGGTGCGCTGTGTCAGCAGGTGCTTAGGAAGGGTTTGCTGAAGTCAGTTCTACACTCACCATGACATATCACCAGCTTCTTGAGCATCATAATTGTCCTTTTAAATTCCTTTGTCTTTCCTCTGGGATTCCCAAATACTGTGACACAGGCATCTCCAAGAGAGAAGAGCTGCCACCAATCAATGACCCAGAATTGAAGTGGGGGTGAGAGGAGGCTCTGTTCTCACCTGTCCCAGAAAGCAGGAGAGTCAGTCAGTCCCTGAGGCTACAGGGCAGAACATGAGCAGTGTTGGTCAAGGTCTCATCTGGAATCCTCTCGACAGCCACGCTTCTGAAAGCTTCTCCTGTGAGACCCAGCTAATGTCGAAGCATTACCAGGAGATGATGGGTGGGGGTCTGATATGTCTTGCCTTCTAGGGACCAGTGGCCTAGGCCAAGATTTTTCTTTGGGGTGTGGCCTATTCTCCCTGCACAGGGTGGTGAGTGTGTCTAGATGCTCGCTTGAGCTATGGTGGGAACATTAGCCCTGTGGTGTAGATCATCAGGCACATAGATTGTAATAAGGCTGAAGAGTACAGGCTGCAACAATGGCCTCTCCTAGAAAGGGGAAGGGTGGGGGTGTGCTGGGACACTGAGGTGGGGAGAGGAGCTGGTTGTGGGTGGGAGAGGGAAGGGAAGTGCCTTTTTCCATTTCCTACCATGAATTCTAGATTTGCACGAGGGGGTGCTTAGGACCAAGGGTGGAAGGGGAGAGGTGCTGAGCTGAGGAGAGGCCGGGACCCACCCACTCTGTACTGATGTAAGCAATGGGTTGGAGGACCTCACATCTAACCACATCACTCCATGGAGCACTGAGCTCCTATTTGGACGTGTGGAGAGAATCCTTTATGAGGCCTCAAAGGTGCTCACTGATTTGGGTAGATCGCCATGGACCTTCCACCAGAGGGCTCATCCGTGACCACAGTGTGTGAAGACTTCGTGGCCAGTGTCAGCCCTGGAGACTGGGGAAAGGTCCTGAAATGGGGAGTAGAGGCTCCTCCAGGCACCTTTTAAAAGGAGAGTTAGACCTTGGGGACTCAAGGTGGGACAGATGTTTCAGTATAAAAAGCTTCCCCAGCAAAAGGATGGAGTCCATTCAGATCCCTTCCCAGATCTCACAGCACGTAGAAAAGAGAAGGAGCATAAAAATACCTCAATGATGTGGGCTTGCCTGACAGTACAGAAAAGCAAGTCTCACGGCAGGCAGCGTGTTGTGTCCCATTATACAAGAGGATTATACTGCGTGTCAGGATAGAGATTTACATACATCTTTATATAAATGCATCTATATGTATAGAGCCTCCGCCTAGAACAGCCGGGCTTGCTTCTTCAGTTCATTCCTCTTCCAGAGGGCTAGCCTCTCGAACTCTGAGATGGTCATACCGAAGACTTGGTAGAACTCCTCCTGGGACAGGTGGCGCTGAATGATGGGAAGGGAACATAGACAGCGTGAGGACGTGTGGCATGGGGACAGCAGCGGTCACTGTACCTTCACTCTGGGTGCCCTGTGTCTGGCCCACAGTCAGGACAAGGAGGTTGTGTGTGGTATGTGTAGAGTGGATGGAGGTGTAGATGAAGCTTTCTCTGGAAGAGAAAGAGGTACACCCAAGGATTCAGGGTGTATCGCCTCACCTTAGTAGTTTTACAAATGACCTAGCAGTCTGTGCATCGGAAGCATGAAAGACATCACTGCTGTTATCTCTCTCCATATTGGAGGGTCCTTTCATTTCCCTCTTGAATGGAAACGAGTTTGTCATATGATCAGACATTGTTCTATATTTCATGGCAGGTCCCTCTCCTGCCTTTTATTTCTCCTTCCTCTCTGTTCTTGGCAGTCTTGAAGGTTCATGTCAAAAGCCTTTAGACTTAGAAGTATATGACATTTGAAATATAGCAAAATATTAGGAACTGATAGATTTAGGTGAAGGGTAGGCGAGTGTTCATTTAACCATTCACGCAGCATTTCTAAAGGTCTGAGAATATTTGAAAGTGTAATTTAAAATCAAGTTTAAAAAAAGAAGTAAATCCATTCAAAGTGTGAAGCCCAGCATGGAGCTTCAGAATGGCTATTCTAACTGTACAGAAGCTCTTTGAGATGTACACACTTGGTCTGACCAATTTCTGTGTGATTTTTATAATAAAATTTATTTAAAAAGGAAACATATGGCATAGCTTTTGGCTGCAAGCTTCCTAGATGCTCTGAGCATTTGATATCTCTAATTGGGTATTGAAGGACACCCGGTGAGAAATATGCACACAGGCACACAGCAATTAGTCAGTTTGTTGGCTTACTACCACTGTGAGCTAATACTTTAGCATGGTCTTTAGTTAGGTAGACATGGACGTATGGCGTTGGGCAAATGAGCAATCCTTCCAAGCTTCAATTTTCCCTTCTGGAAAAAAGGACCATCCTAGTACCTACCTCACTGGTGTGGCAAGAGTGAGCTAGAGCACAGAGTATGTGGACATACTCTGATTTGTGCACGTATACCACTGTGTGTGTGTGTGTGTGTGTGTGTGTGTGTGTGATGTCACTCCTTGCTCACCTCTTCTGTACTCACATAGTCCCAGACATACTCACCTCTTGACTGACATCTGCTATCACAGGAGGCTCAACTCCACAGTAAAGCCTCAGTACTGGCTGTTCCCTCTGCCCAGAAAGTGCTCACAGAAGCATGGGTAACTTGCTAGATGTCATATAGTGAGCGAGACCCACTCTCATCAGTTTATTTGCAACCACAGCTTGCATCTCCTAATTCCAAATCCCAGGCTCAGCCCTCCTTTGGCCATTTACCCTCCCCTTTACCACCTGCTAACACAGTGTGGCATTTGTTCTTCATTTGTATCCCATAGGATATGTCTTCCCACATAAGAATGAAAGCTCTAAGAGAGCAGCATCTCTCTTTTGTTCATAGACATAGGCAAACACACGGAACAATACTTAGCACCTATAATGGATTTTTAAATTAAAAACTTCATTTGCTATTATTATTTTGTGTGCATGTGCATGGTGTGGGTTGCAACATGTCACAGAGTGTGTGTAGAGGGCAGGACAACTTTGTGAACTCCATTCTCTCCTTCTCTCTTTACATGGTTTCTAGGAATGAAGTCAGATCACCTGGCTTGTGTGTCCAGCAGTTTTACAGCTATCTTGGTAGCCCTATAATAGAATTGTGATAAATAGTTGCTGGATAAATGATTGTACTCTGAACTTCTTGAGGACACATCAGGGTTGAGAGCTGGAATAGAGGCTGGTCCAGTGTTTCTAATTAGGTGTTACATTTTAGGCATTCCTTGGGTGATTTAACCTGGATTGCGTGGTTTGACCTGAGATTCTTCCCAGTTTGGTTTATCTGGTCTGAGCTCCTCCCGGGGTTGATTTATCTGGTCTGGGGCGAGAACCATGTGTGATAAAGTTTTCTGAGTGGTTCTAATGCTTGGGAAACTTGAGCTCAGGGGCCTGAACTTTGGGGACTGGAGAAGCTTATATGCCTTAAAGCTGGCTCTTTTGGAATGGCTGGCTCTTTTGGAATGGCTGGGAGCTGTCCTCTTCAGCACCAGCAGACACCTGAAGCTTCTTGTTAAGAAGATGGGAAAAAGTCACCCAAGGTTCTTGGGCTGCTAACCCAGCACACTAGGGCTGGGGACATTTGCAGAGCTCTGTGTCCCACTTGCAACCCTCCCATCTGCCTCCACCCCTGGGTGAATTCCTCAGCACCAGAGCAAGGCTGGTTCCCATGCCTTCTAGCATACAAGTCTACCACTGTTCTGACATTTCTTCTAAGCGGAACCTACAGTGCAGGACAGAGTCTTTCCCATAGAAAGCTCAGGGTTAGGGGGAGGATGTGATATAAACAGGTGTGAGAGGTACTTGAACCGCTCTTGAATGCAGGCAAGGGGAGGCTGGAGGACTGGGCATGTGACTCATCCTAAGGGAGGACTTGAGAAGGATTTGGAAACTGTGATCTCTAGAACAGGGCCCTAAGAAATGAGACAGCTGCAGGATGGGAAGGGCATTTAAGGAGAGTTAAAGGCATGGGAAGGCAGGAAGGACACATTATGGGACAGGGCAACACATGTTCTGGATCAGAGGTAGCCTGGGGTGAGCACTCTATGCTAATTAAACATACTGCCCAGTGCCACGCCCAGGGACCCTCTGCACTTTCATCTATACTGTTTCCACTGCTCACAGATGCTTCTCCTGTGTCATCCAACCCTAACCTACCTTTTCCTGCAAATCTGTGCCAACCAAGCAGGACTTAATGGCATTCCTTGAATAGCTGCATACTAACATCTAGCTAGTACTTAATCCTTAGCTCACTGCTGAACTCTGCTCAGGGCTTAACATATATCCTCATCTACTTCTCCTGGATGCTTGAAGGAAGCCCTGGTGGGACATACACATCAAGGACCAGCTTCTGTGGTCATCACTTGGCTGAAGCACCCACCCAGTGACAGCAGAAACAGAATGGAGATTTGTAACTTGGGACCTATTTACGCTTTTGCCCTCTAAGCAGATCTGTCTGCCTCATTCCTCATACCCACCCCATGACCTGCTTTAGTACAGCCCTGAGTATGCAGGGACCAAACCTAGTTGCTGTTCTGCAGATAGAACCTCAGCCCCAGGTACGAGACACTGGCAGCTGTGCACCATAGACGCCAACCAGGCTGGAGAGGGAACAGCTCAGAATAGCACAGTCATCAGGCTGTGGAAGCTTAGCTCAAGTTTGCTTTTGCATCAAGCTTCAACAGGTACTTAATTTACTCATTCTGTCCTGGGCTGGGTCAACTCTGGCAATTATGGGATCTTTTCAATGCCAAGGTCTTCCTCAGGATTGTAGAGTGCCAGGCATGTTTAATGTGTACCCTGAAATGGCTATGAATGCAGCCATTTATACAACCTAATATATATGATTCATTCAGCCTAATGCAAAACTGTAAACTTAAAACATGAGGAGATTTTCTTGTGATTAAACAAACAGAGGTTCTTGAGTGTGAACTTTATAGAAGACAAGGTTATGCTGCAGTGTCAGAAAGTTAGACATGTTTGTACATACCTCTAAGCGAGTTCGGTCCACATCCTTTGGCAGTCGGTTCCGTCCTCTTGTGGTCACCAGCAGCAGCTCATATGGGTATATCTAAGGAGAAAGAGGGGCATATCTAGCTTGGTTGACAGGGGTTTGAGTTTGTCTTTTCCAGCTGCAGTTTGTGCGTGGGATCCTTCTCCTATCCACTAAGGCCAGATATTTAGGCAGGAGGAAGGGCTGGGCCTGCCTTCCTTGGGTTGGCCTGGTCCCCAGAGTGCACTACTATCCTCAAAGATAAGCTTGGTGGTGGCATTTGACATTAATGTGGCTCCAAGGCCCTTGGAATGTAAGGGTCTAATAGTTGATGAGTGTTACGGTGCCCAGTTGGTGCCTGTGGTGTCCCAGAATCCTTAGCGGTAGAAAAAGGGTTAGAGGAGACCTAGGGAAGACTCAGGGACAATGGGCCAAGGAGACACCATGTTAGTCCTGAAAGGTCCTTCATTTATGCTTCGTCCCTGCATAGATGGTGCTGCCATCCTCTTGCTGTTCCCCAAGGTAGAGCTTCCCCGAATTCTGGAGACCACCAGGGTCTATGTGTTCTTTACCTTGTACTCTGCAAAGAGAAAAGAGACATGCACCAACTAGAACCCACCCCTGGGCTGTAAGTCACTACACTGGCCTCTGCCTCAGTGACCCAGAGGGCTGGTTTCCACACAGTGACTATTCTAAGCTATGAGAATCTGTCTTCCTGAGTTCACTGTGGAGGGTGATATGAGCATGAGGTTGGGGGGGGGGTCTGTTCCTGAGAGGGCTTTATGAGGAAAGTAGCTTTTGAGCTATGTACAATAGGAAGAAAAAGCATCCGAGACAATGGAGCCTGGGGAAATGATTTCCATCATCTAGGGGGTCTTTGGAGGCTGTGATATGATCCCACAAGCCAGGGTCTGCTCCAAGCAGCCGTTGGAGCCTGGCATGAGATCTTTCCTGGCAGAGAGCATGGATCTCATGGGGAATTTTCTGGGAACGATGTACAGTTGGCTCTGATTGTCTCCCTCTCCCATGTCTGACTGGAAGCTTTAGCTCTGCAGTACAGGATAATCAGCACTCTCAGATACTCTGAGAGCCTGGGTTGGACAGATGGCTTGGAAAACACCCAAGGTCCAGGATGAGAGAGGATGTGGGAAGGGTAGGGAAAGGAGAGAATCGAAGTGGGAACTGGGGGTTTGGACTGAGCCCATCCCCACCCCACTCCACCCCACCCCTATCCTCTGCTACAGAACCAGTAGCAGTGGTTCGCAGGTCAAGCAACAGTTATGAGCACTCCATCCGGAGTCTCTGGGAAGTCCCAGGAGGGCCTGTGCCTGCAGCTCCAGCCAACAGTGCTCACCTCGCATGCCCCAGTTGACTGCGTTCATGCTGTCATAGTGGAAGAGGTCTGCGCTGGGTGTCTGTAAGGAAACAGAGCCAGGCTGGCTTGAGAAGCTCACTTCTGCTTCCCAGAAGCACTTGCCTATCTCCAGAATGTGGAGCAGGGAAAAGGCAGGGGACACTTTCTGTAGCATCGTTATCAGCTTAGGGAGATGTAACTCAATGTGTTCTTCTTGAAATTTAGTCCCAGGATGCAGTAGACAGCCAGTACAGATCCACTTATTCAGCAGAATGGCCCATTTGTCTAAGATCATCCCTGGCAGAGAGCCTTAACGGCAACTGCAAGTCACCCCTTCCATAAATGCTTAACCTTTAGCCAGATCAACTTTTTTCTTTTCTCAAAACATTGTCTTCCAATGTTGTATTTCCCCTTATTAGTATTAGTGTGTGTGTGTGTGTGTGTGTGTGTGTGTGTGTGTGTGTGCGCCTTGTGGCTGTGGAAGCTAGAAGGGGTCCTTGGATTCCCTGGAACCGCAGTTATTATAGACAGTTGTGAGCCACAATGTAGGTATCAGGAACCAAACCCAGGTTCTTTGCAAGAGCAACCAGTGCTTTTAACCACTGAGCTATCTCTCCATCCCCTGGACAGAGATCTTGTGTTTTGGTCATTTACAGGTTCTAAGTGCTCAGAGCAGAACCTGGCAGCGAAAGAGGCTTTCCATAAACATGCTGAATGGATAAACGCGTGCTGGAGTGTACCAAAAACAGGCTTCTCCACAGGCCAGGGCCATGAATACCATCCTCTCCAGTAGAGCCCTGCCACCTTGTGTGTCCCATTCTAAGATGGCCTCCTTGTAGAGCTATGGCTTCCACTCCTGGCCCACTTGCAGGACCTACTCTACACAAGAGACAGAAGGATCCCACTGAAAATCTAAGTTGGGTTCACAGGGCACCTATACGAGCACCCTCTGAAGTTCCTTCCTGGGGTGTAAGCCTTCTCACGACATTCCCATCTGGCTTTATGCCCTCGCTCTTTGCATTCTGGTCCTGTGACTCGGGACTATGGCTCTCTTCTGGAACAGAGACTTAGGCACGTGCTTCTCGGCAGGTCTTCAGGTGCTGAGCCCTCCTACTACTCTCAGGACTTCGTTTAAATTTACTCCTGTCTCATCATCTTTCCACACCCCTGGCTTGTTTCCATCTTGGCCCTTCCGGCCACCTGACTGTTCCATGCTCTTACTGTCCATCTTGTGACGAGGACCGTGACCGTCACAGGAAAAATGACTTCATTCACTGTAGCATCCTCAGAACCTGGAGCAGTGCCTGGCACTTAGTAGGTACTTAAAACTCACTACTTGCCACAGTCTCTGTCCCTGTCACTTGTTCAGGTTTACAGCACCATTTCCCCTCCCTTTCCAGTCACTGAACGAGCCCACTGATTCCATAGAGGCTTTATGAGCGCTCAGTGGCGTAGAAGGCTTGGCCCACTCATTGGGTGTACCTTCCATCTTTTTACCTTTATTGCTCCACCCACAAATCGGGTTTCATATTAGTGACTGCCTTGTCTGAGGTGTGAAAGTAGTTGGTGCTGGTAAAGCCAGCGATGAACAGAGTTCTTTCCTAGCTTCTCCTTGGGCTTCTTTTCACTGGACAACCCAAAGGGGAGGGGGAAGTTATGAGCACTTTCATCAACACCAACTCCACTCTAAGACCTGTCCTCAGTCCTACCCAGGTTGTCACTAGGGTTAGAGAGTTAGCATCTGGGGGAGAGGCTCCCAGCACAGCCCCCTTACCCTGTGCAGCCCATTTCTTCTGTAGGCAGGCAGTGAGGCAGATTTGGAGATGAGGGGATCTGAAAAAGAGGCAGAACAACTGTCAGGATCCCTGAGCCAAGGTTACTCTCCCTGGGGTCATCTGGTCAATATTACCCTCAACCTAGTAGGAAGTGGGGTGGGATCCAGGGATACCAAGTTCTCCTGAAGTTTTCCGGACTGTCTTGGAGAACCTGCTCCAGCAGAATTCTAGGCCCACCAAAGCACCTACTTACACACTCTGGCATTGACTTATACACATCTATCCTCTTAGGATAGATGCCTGGGTTTTGGTCACAGGCCTTGGAATTGGGGTTAAGCTTGGAACCAGGCAAGCAAGCTCCCAGGTGGGTATAAGAGACATGTGCTCTTTCCTTCTCTTTGGGAGAACCCCAAGTGGAGACCAACAATCTGACAGTGGACTGTCAGATGGGCCAGCTAACTTATGCTAGGACTCTGTCAATAGAGCCATGGGGAGCTGCAATTGCCTTGGCTCTGTCCTTACAAGACACAGGGGCTTGTGGTTGGGCAGGCAGAACATACCACTGTCAGCCAGGTAGTGTGAGCGAGGGGCTGCAAGAGAGAAAATTCAGATCAGTGTTCATGAGTATAAACTGGCATGGTGGAAACATTTATTGCTTACAAAGAAACATGACTTCATGCTCAAAGACTCTGGCTGATGGGAAGATGGGGCCTCTGTCAGTGTCACTTCCAGTTAGTCAGTTTCTTACTGTTGAATCTAAATACTGCCTTCCCGCTCCCTTCCTGTTCTTAGTACCTGGCAGGGAACACATATTCTGGGATATCTGTTGAACAGATGTAGCTGGGATATATATGCATGTATGTATGGCTTTATATATGTACTTATGTATTGTGCTGGGGATGGAGGACAGGGCCTCACACATGCTAGGCACATTGCTTTCCACAAAGTTACATCCCCAGTCAACATGTGTATTTGGCACAGTCTTGGTGCCCTGAAGAGACCCAGAGCCAGAGGTGGAAAACAGCACCCCAAGTGGTTAGACAAGGAAACAGTCTCATCAGTTCATCCAGCCTCTCTGTCCTTAGTGTATTCTAAGATCAGACAAATTGCTTAAACACCCTTCAGTTTTATCGTTTGTGGAATAAGAGTGACAGTGTCACCTTTGTAGGGATATTGTGAAGAATACACATGTGCTGGCTAGTTTGATGTCAGCTTGACACAAGGCAGAGTCATCAGAGAGGAGGGAACCTCAATTGAGAAAATGCCTCCATAAGAATGGGCCATAGGCAAGCCTATAGGGTGGTGTTTCTCAATCTGTGGGTTGAGACCCCTTGGGGGAAGTAGAATGACCCTTTCACAGGGGTTATACAGCAGATATTCTGCATATCAGATATTTACATCACGATTCATAACAGTTGCAAAATTACAGTTATGAAGTATCAACAGAAATACTTTTATGGTTGGGGTCACCATAACACAAGGAACTGTGTTAAAGGGTCGAAGCGTTGGGAAGGTTGAGAACCAGTGCTGTAAGGCACTTCCTTATTAGTGATTGATAGGGGAGGGTCCAGCTCACTGTGAGTGGTGTCATTCCTGGGTTGGTGGTCCTGGGTCTATAAGAAAGCCATGAAGAGCAAGCCATGAAGAACAAGCCATTTAGCAGCATCCCTCCATGGCCTCTACATCAGCTCCTGCCTCCAAGTTCCTGCCCTGCTTGAGTGCCTGTCCTGACTTCCTTCAGTGATGGACTATGATGTGGATGTGTAAGCCAAATAAACCCTTTCCTCCTCAACTTGCTTTTGGTCATGGTGTTTCATCACAGCAGTAGTAACCATAACTAAGACAACATGACAATAATACAGTAAGATACTTAGCACAGTGGTGGGAGAGATCGCTCAGTGGTTAAGAGTCTGTACTGCTATTGTAAAGGACCCAAGTCCAGCTCCCAGCACCCACATTGGGGTCCTCCCGAGTAACTATAATTCCAGATCCAGGGGATCTAATGCCTCTGCTCTTCATGAGAACTTGCCCTCCGTGTGTTTGTGTGTGCGTGTGTGCACGCACGTGTGCGCAAATGTGTGTGCACCTGTGTAAATGTGCTAAATCTTAAAGAAAGATATTTAGCACAGTCCCTAACCCATACATAATACTGGCCTCTCCATCTTCAGTCTCACCAAAGTCAAGGGTTAGCAAGAGAAAGAGGGGCAAGATCATGGCCTAGGTTCCCTCCAACTTTTGACCATGGGCAAGCGGCCTAATGTTACTTCTCTCATCTGAGAAACGAGTGATGATAACTTTTCTACACTGTGTAGATTGTAAGGACCAATAGTGATGTCTACCAAGGCCTGGAACCAACAATGCCTTCTATCTCCCAGAAAGCAGTGATTGGGAGACACAACTTCTTAGCAGGACTGAACTCCATAGGGGAGAGAGAAGGAGACAGACGGAGCAGGTGTGCCTCTCCAGGAACAGTATGGAGCTCTGTGAGAGTTTCAAGTTGGGATGTTTGAAACAAAGTCTCTAGTTGCTTACTTCTAAGTGATGGGAGGCTCAGCACCTCGGAAAAGAGGCCCTGTATTTTTAGGCCATTCAGATGGCAATATTTTATATATAATGAGTTCAATTAGAAGTCATGGCTCCAGACTTCTCCCAAGAGGCAGTGTGACTACTTAGTAGAACATGGTTTCATTTGGTCTATGGTCCACACCCAGGAGAGGCCCGGAAGGATGACCAGAGAGTCAGGAAAGTGAGAGAGCCTGAGGCTACCTTCAGGGCCATCCTCTGATCCCTTCATTAGCTCAAAAGATTGAATTTGGGTGCTGGCTTTGTTCCAACATAATTCTAGCAAGAAGCCCGATAGCGAGATCCATTTCTATGAATTCAGTGATTTTGGGCTTCTGTGCCTTACAGGAGGGCTGGCACAAAGCAAACAGCCAAGAGGCCAAGAGAACAGAGCAGTGCTTACAGCCATTGAAGGACATCTCATAGCCAGAGGTGTGCAGGGCCTCCCGGCTGCTGGTGGAGCTCCGTGGAGGGGTCCAAGGATCCGCATAGGAGCTTGACCTCGCCTTCATCTCTTCCTTCAGAATCAGCCGGCCAATCCCACTCTGGAGCTGGGGATGAGGAACGTGAAGTCAAGAGGAGGCAGTGGGGCAGAAGCAGGCATGACTGAGTCACCGGACCGGACACGGGTCTCTGCTGATCCTTCCCAAACTCTCCCTTCATGATTCCTCTGTGAGTCCATCTCTGTTTCCCAAGTAGTCCTGAGGGTTGGGTAAAGCTCTGGAGGTGGGTCCCCCAAAAGGTCTAACTAGTGACAGAGACATATTGTCCTGCCTACAGTTACTGGTTCAATGATGGGCACCCATCTCCCTATTTTACTTGAAATGAAAAGTCATATAGTCTAAAAATGAATGATTCTGAAGCCTTGTCATTGCTCAGTAGTCACAGGGCATTTGTTTTAGAAACTACTCAACTCCAGGGCTATGAAGATCCTCAGACTCTTAGGCTGTCTCTTACAGGAAGTGGTGGTGTGGTATTTGCATATAGCCTATGCATTTCTTCCTGCATGCTGGAGCTTGGGTCACCTCTCATGTACTTACTAGCAAAATGGAGACACCATGTGAAAGCTCTTATGCTGTCTTGTCTGAGGAATGACAATAAGTGAAGCATCACAGACACAATTTTTAACAACACACTTTTCAGACTGTAGCTGTTTGAACCCAGTATGAACAATATCAATGATATTTAGCAAGTTTATAATGCTGTGTAAAATCCACCTCCATATCATTCAAACAACTTATGTAGGCTTTATTTTTCTTATCATGTTTTCAAGGCTCACTCATATGGAGGTGTTTATTGGCACTTCATTTGTGTGTGTGTACACATGTTCACATACGTGTGCACATGAATGCTTGTGTATGTGCGTGCACACATGTGTGTGTAGAGGTCAGAAGTCAACATTGGGTTTCTTCCTCAGTCACTTTCTACCTTATTTACTTTTATTCCTTGAGACAGGGTCTTTCACTGAAATTTACTGATTCAGCTCGACTGGATGGCCAGAGAACTCCTGGAACCCGCCTGTTTCTGTCCCCTCTGTCCCTAGCACTGGGGTTATAAATGAGCACTGCTATACAAGGCTTTTACATGGGTGCTGGGGCTCTTAACTCAGGTCCTCATGATAAACACTGCCAGCTGAGAATTTTCTTTAGTCCTCCCTTTCCTTTTAAAGGCTAATTAATTAATTAATTAATAGCAGACTGTATGGCTATACCACACTATGTGCATCCATTTGGGAACTGATGGATATTTGTGTTTCCTGCCTTGGGTTAATGTGATAAGCACTGATATGAACTTATATTTGCTTGGATGCTATCTATCTATCTATCTATTTATCTATCTATCTATCTATCTGGGTTGCTGCATGGGTCCTACAGTGATTTTATGTTTAACTTTTTGAGGAACTGTTCATCTGTTTTCTATAGTGGCTAGGCCACTTCACATTCCCACTAGCAATGAAGGATACTGGCATCTGCTTCCCACACATGCACCTATTTTGAACATGAAGCCAATGCAGAGGCAAACACCACAAATCAAGAGATTTTTGATTTTCCTAAGAGTATTTTCTTTGGAGCAGCTGGAGTGTAGTCGTCACTGAAGCTAATCTTGCTGATGACTCTGCAGTTAGGTATAACTAACTATGCATTTCTTCTAGGGCGAGTTTGAATTTGGTTTCTGACACTTGCAAATGAAAAGAAAAAAAAAAAAAGAACTCAGGTATTTTGTTCCATGATGTAGTTGTCTCACCTTGTGCATACTGCGGTCAAAATCTTCTTCCTCTCCTCCAGATGAGAACCTTCTGGCTCGGGGCACTGTTAAAGGACAGGGAGATTAACTCCAGCCTGCATGTGCTTTCTGCTCAGCCCTCTGGCTCCCTCTCTCCATCCCCCAGTTTCTGGTGGGCTCCTCCTCGATGATCCTTGTCTAATTTGCTTATGGTTGCTTCTGTGTCATACTCTTTCTCTAAATGGTGGTTTCTTAGAAGGTAAGGAAGTCACCCTGAGCTTCTGTAAAGCCTTGTTTAGAAAGGAATTTTGATTAGTAAAGCCCAAAGTAGATATTGATGAAAACTTCTCTGCATGATAGAAATGAATAGCTTGGGCTGTGTGGTGGGGTGTCATGGTATCTAAAGGATTTATATCTTCCATCTTTGGACCCTAGGTCTCCTTTGCAAGAGCAGGAATCTGGCATTTTGCTCCCCAGTATATCCTTAGGATCTGGGGCTGTGGAAGCACCAAGAATCTCAGTTATATCTTTTCCCAGCATTCTCAATGAAATGACTGCGTGACTGTCACTGATACAGATGGTAGGGCTTTGCCCTTCGGCCCTATGGTAATACTACCTTTGGGGGACCCATGGTAGGTCCAATACTCAGACTCTGAAGCATAGTAGGGGTCTGGCGAGTAGGCTGGACTATACTTGGAGGTCTGGCTGATGTCTTCACTTGTTTTGCTCTTGGTTGCTGTGGATAAATCACCTGTGAACGATCCAAGGACAGCACTTTAAGAAGAGAGAGTGTCTCAGCTCTGAACATGCTGAACATGCAGTCTGTCTCTGTCTTGCTCCAGCTCTGGGAGGCAAGGCTACTTAAGGTTAGAGGTCTCTGGTGAGGCATGAAACACCAGAGCTGAAAAAGCCCTGGGTGAGGACCCCCACCCCATTTTACATTTGAGGGAAGAGAAGGGAAAGGCCGTGATCAAGACCACCCAGCTGGTGTTAACAGGATTGACTAGACTTAGGCTTCTCCCAGCACATTCCATGGAATATAATGGTATATATTAAAACCATCCAAACCAAACCAAACCAAAACAAAAAAACCCCTGAAGTTTCTGGGTGAATCTAGCCCTTCCTTCCTGACATCTTTGAAGCCTGCTTTGTCATGGCTTTGAACCACATTGAGGAAGGAATTGCCAGACAGGGCCAAGGTGCTTGCTGAGTTAGGTCAGCTGTCTCTGAGTTCTATTTGAGGAGGCTGGGTGTCTTGAAGGAAGGGGCCCTGAACAGAGAGTGAGGAATACAGAGCTCTGGATCCAGCTCTGCCACTTGATTTGAGCTCAATCCTGAGCAAATCGCAGCCTTCCCTGCCTCAGTTTCCTCATCGTTAAGTATTAGAATTGTGTGTTAGCTCAGGTTCTACCTGACTTCATGCTTCCATCTGGAGTAATCCTACAACAGGGGTGACCAAAATACTTACTGCTGCAGACACACATGTTTATAGGGCAGAGACTTTATGGGGGCACAGACTGGTGACAGGCTGACAGGGCAGAGAGCAGGGCAGGAGAAGTCAGCATGGCTTGTCAAGCCCTCAGAGGAAGAGCTACAGGGAGGCTGTTAGGGACAAGATCTGTTCCAAAGACCAGAGCAGCAGGTCCTGGCATCGGAGGGCTTTCAGTCAGCCCGGGACTGTGCATCGCTTCCTTGCTCCCTTGACTTGAGTCCTGGATGATTTCTCTTGGCTTGTGGCATTTTGGCTTTTCCTATGATACAGCTACTGGACTGTATCCTGGACTCCCTGAGCCTGCTTTGGTGCTATCTCCTGGAACCCTCTCGGAAAACCTGCCAAGTCCTAAGAAACATGGGTGCAGGGGGCCTTTTCTGTTTGTAAAGGCAAACTATCTTTGTGAGGGGCAGCAACTTTTTTTCCTGGCACAAATACAACTGGCTTACAGCTCACTGTGGGGCCCCTGCTCCACTAGCTCTGAAAACCAAAGGTGTCTGTTTAAATGCAGGATTTTAGCTGGGTATGGCGGTGCAGATCTGTAATCCCATTAGTCGAGAAGCTTGAAGAGAAAAGCTAGGAGTTCAAGGCCAGCCTGGGATTTCACAGTGAGTTTAAGGTAAGCCTCTCCTCTCCTCTCCTCCCCCCTCCCCTCTTCCCTCCCCCTCCCCTCCTTTTCTCCCCCTCCCCTTTCCCTTCCCCTTTCCCCTCCCTCCCCTCCCCTCTCCCCTCCCCTCTCCTCTTCTTTTCTCTCTTTTCTCCCCCCGACCCCCCTCTCACAGGGTTTCTCTGTGTAGCCTTGGCTACCCTGGAGCTTGCTCTGTAGATGAGGCTGACCTTGAACTCACAGAGATTCGCTTGACTCTTTTAGTGAGAGCTGTCTCACCCCCAACCCTAAAAAAATAATTCCGGTCTTCAGTGCCCAGAGCCAATAATTATACTTGTCTCTCCTGTTCCACCATCTGATCTGCTGGGTCCACAGTCTGGGGGTTACTTCTGCCATCTCCAAGCTCCAATCCAAGCCTGTGCTTTCTTCTGTCTAACCAGAACAGTGAGCAATTGAGGGCAGCCAGGGTAGCAGCTGCTGTCTGCCTCACCGAAGGGAAAGGCTTGCTTATTCACCTGAGGCTTAACGAATGCTTTGTAGTAAGGAACAGGAGGTCCCAGCATGGATGACTTTGGCACTGGAGTGTAGGTAGAAATCATGGGTAAAGCAGCTAAGAGATTTCTAGGCTGAGACCTCAGCGTTTCTAATTTTAAGGGGTCTGGGTCATGGAGGAAGCCGGTGAATCTGCCCTTTTAAAATTAATTTCCAAGGGATGGATATTCCACAGATCATTGCTTAAAAAAAAAAAAAAAAACCAAAACCACCAAATAAGTGAATTAATCAGGGGCCAGGGAAGGAGGTGCTTATGTAGCATGCACAAGGCACCCAGGTTTGATTCTCCAGCACCAGGGAAACAAAATGCAAAAGGAGAAAATGGTTTCCTGCTCCTTTCTCATCTATGAGATTTCACCTGCACTCAGAGAGCAGGAGAAAAACCTTAAAGCAGAGGCCTCGAACTCAGTGCAGGGATCTATGCATCTTGCACAATCCTAATGAGCAATCTGAATAACCAGCATTCTGAGTGCAGTTCTCATAGGAGTTCAGGCATTTTCCAGGATTGCTCTGATCATGGTATTTAGAGCAGCAAAGAGCAGCCAAGGTTGGGGAGGTGGTAAGAAAGGATTTCGGGGACATGAATAATTTTTTTTTCTTTTTGAAATGACATTGACACCCAAAGTCACCCTGACTGATTGGGGGGAGGGGTAGCAAGAAGGACGATGGGATGGGATGGCCTTGCAGCATCTCGTTCCTGGGAACCCTCTGCATTGTTGGTTATCACCCCCCTCCTTGTTTGGCCAAGCTCTGTCTGCTTCTGACCATACCATGCCGTTTGTAGATCGGGGGTTTTCGGTAGATGTTACTTTCTCCAGCTGCCAGAGACCAGGAAGGGACAGTGGGGAGGAGAGAGAGAGAGAGAGAGAGAGAGACAGGGGAGGAGACAGCACTTGGTCAGTTGATCTGAGAAGAGAGAGCCAGTCAGCAACTTTTTCCAAGGGGCTACCATCTTCCCCCTGCCAGGCTTCCTAGTCTCTTCCTTTGCTCGCACCCTGACAGGTCCAGGTAGAGCAGGGGAGAGGTCAGATGCATACAAATGGTACAATGTACCATTGGTACAAAAGGTACAAAAGGAATGTACCAATGGTACAAAAGGAAGGGGAAGTGGGCCAAATGATGGGCATGCAAGAGACAGGGAATGCTAAGCAGGCCTGGTGCCAGAAGTGTTTGCTGCTTCTGCCCCTGGTGGCCAAAGCCTCGCTTCATCCCATGCAAAAGTAGCAGGGTTTCAGCCTTGTCTACATTAGCCTCCCTCAGAGACATGCTGGGCCCTTCAGGAGCCATTGGGAATGGTGTAGGGAACAGAGAATAGGATCAACAATAGAGGGGTGAGTGAGTGGGAAAACAGTCTAGACCTGGCTCTCTTGGACTCCATAACGCTGGTTAAGGTTGGTTTTATCAACTTGATGCAAGATAGTATTCTCTGGGAAGAGGAATCCTCAGTTGAGACACTGACTCCATCAGATTGGCCTGTAGGCAAGTCTGTGGGGGCCTTTTCTTGATTAATGTTTGAAGTTGGAGGGCCCAGTCCATTGTAGGCAGTGCCACATCTGGGCAAGTGATACTGTGTTATATATACATATATATGTGTGTGTGTGTGCATAGATATGTGTGTATGTGTGTGTATGTGTGTGTGTGTATGCATGCATATATAAATAAAGTAAGCTAGGTGAGCAACAAGAGCAGGCTAGTAAGCAGCTCTCCTCCACAGTCTCTGCTTCAGTTCCTGCCTCTAGGTTTCTGCCTTGAGCTCCTGTCTTGGTTTTCTCCAAAGATAGACTATAACCTGTAAGTGAAATTACCCCCTTTCTCTCCCTACTTGCTTTTGGTCATTTTTTTTTTTTTAAACCAAAGCAATAGAAAGCAAATGTGAACATCCATGATGGGATTTCCTACCAAGCAGTGCAGCCTCTGGCTTCCTCTCACCTCTGCTAGGTATGCTGACTTTGTTTCTGCTGCTCCCACTGCGTGGCTATGGGACTGTTACTCTCACCTCCGCTAGGTATGCTGACTTTGTTTCTGCTGCTCCCACTGCGTGGCTATGGGACTGTCATAGCACTTTGATGCCCCCTCCTCTAAGAAGACTTTTCCTGCCCACCACACCAACACCACCTCCTTACTGGGCCATTCCTCCACAGTGCTCTGGCTTTTTTCCTCTTCTGCTTAAGCAGCTATCATCACCTTCTATTACCCTTTCACTTTTACATTTTTGTCTTTAATTCATTCACCATCACTATCCACACATCGGGAGTATCACACTAACACCTGAACTAACTGAGCAGATGTCTCTCTGCACATTTAACTGTACTCACTATGAAGGTGAGATCTGGGCTGGAACAAGCCCAACTGCAGCCTCGGGGTCCAGAATACTACCTGCCTACCTAGAGAAGCCAAGGGATGGGCCCCAGACCCATCCCCTTACAAACAATGGGGTCAGGGTTCAAGCAAAAATATCCAAGGCAAGCACCAATTTGCCTTTACTCTGTCCATCAGCAATATAAAGGGCCAATACCTGGGCATTTCATGTGAGCTCCTTGATCCTTTTCTTCCCTAGCCTTTCCTAATGGCCATGATCAAGGTTGATTGTATGGAGGGAGTAGACCAAAGCCCATAGGCATGTTGGGGCTGGAAGGTATGGGTGATTGGTTAGGACGGGTCCCCCAGGAACAGACTTCTCAGTGCCTGTGTAGCATCAAGCAAGTGGCTCAGGCATCTGGCACCCCCATGGAGCATGCACTCATGCCGGGTGGGAATGGTGGGTTGGCAGCGCCTACCTGGGATGTGGAAGTGCTTAGGAGCCTGGTAAGAGGTTGGAGTGGAGGACCTCACGTCTAACTGGCTATGGTATGGAGAGCTCCGGCCACTCTCGGGCCCTGGAGCATGCAGGCAGTGATCCCCAGAGAGAACAGAAGCATAGAGAAGACAGGCATTAAACACGGTAGCACTGAAGGAAGCAGTGGGGTGGTGGCGGCAGGGGTGGGCCGGGCTGGGTGCCCCAGTGTGCTCAGCTCCAGAGTGGAAGGAAGTAGCTTGTGCTTTCATGCACCATGTCAGCTGAAACAAGCTTGACCTTTTCCCTCATTTGACCCCCAAGTCTGATTCTGCCAAGAAGATATCTACTTGCTTATTCTCCCACCCCACCCTGCTTAGGTTCCTCCTTCTGTTTCTCCCCTTTCTCCAGTCAAACACTTGTTCCTCCCCCTACTGCAGGGTGACTGTACATACTTTAACTGGCTGAGTGGGGCTGGAGCCCTCAGGTGAAGACCAGACTTCAGCCATGATGCTATGTGTTTCCTCCTGTGGATGCACAGGCCAAAGGATGAGATAGAGGACTGACTCTTCCTCTAACCAGGGTCCCTGGGCTGCCTGACATGCCCTCTCCTGGCAGTTCTTGACCCACATTCCTGCTCTTTCTCACTGTCACATACCCATCTTAGGGACTCAGTCAGGCCTGCTAGTCACCTTCGGGGCCATAGGCTTTGGAAAGTGTCTATTGTCCCTGAGGCCCACAGACACTAAGTGACCACATTGTCCTGACTCTTCATCTCTCTTTGGGGCTTCCCTTGCTTTACCTGAGCGGTAGTAATGATGAGGTGAGAGGGAGAAGGTGGGAGACATCCCTTGCCGACTGTAGGTGGGGGAACCGATGTATCCAGGGCTGGAGGCGCGCCTCTGCCGGAGGTCCAGGTTCTCATAGATGTCCTGGGGAAGCAGGCAGGACTATGAGCAAGACCCATGGTGCAAGGCTTATTATTATTATTATTATTATTATTATTATTATTATTATTATTGTCAGGTGAGGCATGCTATGGAGTCTGAAACTCTAGGGATTCAGGCTTGGGTCACACATACAACCTGAGGAGGATGGGAGTGAATTCTTAGGCCTCATTCACCACTCACAGCCCTTGGTTAGAACCCACACAGGCAGTTCCTGGAGTCCGACTAGGAATTCCAGAGGCACACACAAATCTGGGGTTTTTTCCCAGCCATTTCTATCCTTCATGCCATTGCTTGGTTGGGGGAGACATTTTGGGTTGGGATCAGGTCCTGTGGTGCAGGGGAGTTGTGACCAGGGAGCTCCTTTTGGTCATAAAGGAACACCACTTTTCTCATGTATGTATCTAGGCTTTTAAATATCAGATCAATTACCTGGGAGTAAGGAGATAATGTTCCCAGTGACTTTAGAATCGAAGAATTTGAAGGCATCCGTGGAGGGAGCAAAGGGAGAGAGAGGCAGCCAGAGGAAGGGAGGGAACATGGTTACATTGTGAGGTGGTTAAATGGTGGTAAGGAGAGACCTGCAGCTGCCTGTGTGGAGGGGACCCTATCCAGACAACATTCACTTAGAATTCTAGGATATCAGAACCGATGGAAGGTGGTAGAAAATATTGTGACTATGACTCCCCTTTCTAATATGAGGGCTAAGGGCCAGGCTAGGGTTCTCAGGAAATGACTAGTCTTGTGAGCTCAGAGTGACGTTCTCAACCCTCCCCTGTCTCTCCTGGCTCACATCTCCTTTGTGGTTCGTGAAGACAAAGCCCAGGGCACAGTATCCAAGTTTAGGGCTAAACAAGGACCAGGCCACTGCTGTAAACTGGAAGGCTGGCATGGTGAGGTGCAGGACAAGCTGGAGACAGCCCGCTGAGCCAGGCTGCTGATTTCAGCTGTGACCAGTCATGTTGGAACATCTACTCAACATTGCCCAGACTCTTAATGTCTAAGACAAGTAAGAAATGTGGATTCTTATGTGAAATCTAACATTTACATGCCAACAGCTAATTTACATTTTTGAATGACTCTCTGTGAGAGACTAAAACCATCTGGGACTTGGCTCTGACTCAAGGGCCCTGGTCTCTAGATTCAGAATTGGAGTCTGTGAATACTTGATCCTATTTTCCAGGCCCATTTTAGGAGCCAGAACTCAGAGACTCTTAGGACCGGACGCTTCAACCACATGGAACTTAACACCTGTTGGTTGCTCTGTTGCTGCCCAAGAACACAAGCCAGTGAGTGGTGGAATTGAAACAGGCATCTGGAAGTCTGTACCTAGGCCAGGATCCTATTGTCCAATGTTATAATTCAAGGGCCTAGTATGGGATGAGAAATCTCTTGGAACATGACTGGTCAGGACCTATTCTCTAATAGCTCTCCTGCCTTCCTCAGAGAACTCTCTCTTTTCTAGTAGCCATAAAATGGTTTCTAAATCTGATGCTGCATTTTCATAAATGTGTGTCCTGTTCTGAGCACGAGGTTTTAAGTAAGGTTTAATATGGAGAGAACATGCCTAACCAGGGCTTAGAAACGTCACTGCCTTTTAAGCCTGGTATGGTATCAGAGACCAGGAAGATTTCTCTACTGTAAGAAAAGCAGCAGCTAGAGCAATGAATAGTTCTAGGCCCTCAGCCTGTATGCTGGCTCAGTAAGGCATGGTGAGGACTGGGAATGGAGAGCCTAGTCCTGTTCACAGGACATCCTGCCATTTACCTCTACATGATGGACATACATGTCTAATGCTTTAGCTAAAGCCGGATGTTTGGATGAGAGCTCTTGGTTTTTAAAACTTGGCTATAAATTCCAGGGTCGAAAGGACTAGGGGCTGATCCTGTGGTGGACAAGCTGTCTATAATGAAGTTGGCTGGGGACTCCAGCAGGACCTTGTCTCTTTCAAGAGTCCCAGAGAGGGCAAGACGCGATACCTCTCCATAACCGCATCTCTCCAGCATCTCGTCGGAGGTGTATCTGGAATGAGGCTCGTAGGAAATAAGGTCTGGACGTTGCACCTCATAGATGGACTTAACCTTGGGGAGAGCTGCCAGGTCTTTGTAATTAAGGATCTCATTATCCACTTTAGCCTGGGGAAGAGGGAAATGGACAGGAGAGAAGAAGAAAGATAAGAGGGAAAGGGGGAAAGAGAGAGGAAACAGAAGCAAGGGACTTAAGCTTCTCCAGGTTCTACTAAGAACTACTAGCCATGAAGAGAAGAGCTGTAGATGTCAGAATAACAATGCCCCCAGAGGCCACCTGTTGACCAACATTGTTTGTGAGGCCCCAGGCTTTACCAGAATGATCTCCTCCAAAAGCCACCATACCTCTCTGAAGGAAGAATTGATATTATCTTCTAGATGTGGAAACAGGCGCAAACATCCCATAACTGGTGTCACAGATTGCAGTCTGAACTCCATTCCTGGATGCTAACTGACAAGATGGCATCCCTAGTTGCAGCTATCCTGATAACTCCCTTCTGGGGACTAATTTATGCTTGCCAATAACTTTCTTATAGTACGGGTCCCCAAACTAAGCCTACTGATTCTGCTGTGACTGGTGCCGTTCTGCAAGCCAGGGGTCTATTTTCTCTCATGTTCTGCATGGGAATCTGTAATGAGAACAGCCTGTGATGAGAGTTAACTTGTCTTGTCCTGGGGATGTAGCTCAATAGCGTACTGGCTCAACAGATGTCTGGCATGAAGTTAAACCCAGCCCCATAAAAAGAAAGGGGGAAAAAAGGTAAGTTGTTTTCAGAGACAGTCACATGGCAGTATTGATCAACATTGAAATCCCAGCAGTAATTCTTATTTTCACTTGTCCAGGGGAAGAGAGAACAGGAAATAGTGCCATTGGTGAGCATTATCCAGTCAAAGAAGAAACTGGATGGGAGTCTGAATGATCTTGCCATGGGCGTCACAGACCGTCTGGGCCTGGCAGCTTTGAGGGCTATGTGGGAGTCTTCTCCTTGGGGCTGGGTTCTTTGTTATCTAACATCTTCACTGGCTTGGCTTCACTTCCTGGACTTGGCTCCTTTCCTGTGGCCAGACATGCTGCTTCTTTCATTGCTCCCTGGCTCTGCCACCCGCCTCCGTTGGTTTCCTTCTGTCATTCCGTCCCTTCTGTTATTCAGTAGTTCTTCCTCTCAGATGTCCTTCTCAACTGGCTCTGGATGGTCAGGCCTCTTCCTTCGTTGGTTCGTATTGTAAGGGTGTGCGGTGACTTTTCCTTCTGCTACTTGTCATAGTTACAGCTGATTATCCATGAGGGTACCAGCTCTGTCCACCACCATCTCCCCAACACAGAACACAGTACTTATCCCAGAGCAGAAGCTCAGTATACACTGAATGAATGCATACACTATGTAACCCGGGACCCCTGAGGGCATCTAGCCTAACTCTCAGCTCCTCTGCCTGAGTGTGAATGGCTCTGAAGTTGGGAGCCTAGACCTGGAAGGGTCTGCTTTGTTTCTAGCCTTCTCACATGTTTAGAAAGGTCTCCTTTAGCTTTGTAAATAAATCCTTTTAAGTCGATTCTTCTCCTTCCTGCCTCTTCACACACTCCTTACATACGAACATTATCCCACCTCTCCCTGCCACTCTGACCCCTTCACTATTGTCTTGCCTGGTCTCACTCACTTCAGACCTAGTAGCTGCTGTCTTGTCTCAGTTAAGGAATGGGAAAGGAGGCGGCTGGAGTTGATTTTAGAATGCTGGAGGGTTTCTTTCATCACTACACTTTCTCATGCTCCTTGAACTTGAAACTGTCTGTGTGGCTCCTGGTTTATTAGAGAACAAGGTCCAGGCCCTCCCCATGCCCTTCTGCATCCTCAAGATCTGGTATGCCACCCAGAACAAGGTGGGCATGGCCCAAATTGACCTTAAAAACATTTCAGGTGCTAGGTCAGGGGTGGTGAACAAATCCCTGCCAGTGCTAATACATACACAGATGACTCGGTTAGGTGACCCAATGCTGGATCCAGGGGGTGAGATGGAAGTTTCAGATGTCCGTCTATGCTGTGGGAAAGACAAAGACAGAGGGGTGAGAGGCGGAAGTTCAGGCTCATTGGGGAGAGGCAGGTCCATGATGCAGCTCTAAAGGCACTTTAGCAGTATTGTTAAAGTACTCTGGTTACTGCTGTCCTCTCTATTCTAGGTCCCTTTAGCCAATATTTCTGTGTAAATGAGATCCAGCCGGTCCAGAACTTCAGGCTGCTGGGTAAAATATGAATTTATTTTCTAGTTACCTGTAGCCAGCATTTTAAATAGAAAGTTGTTCATACAACTTCATTTTGGGTCATCTCAGCCAATAACATATTTAGTTTAAATGAATAAAACTGCTTAGTATTCATTTCTTGGTACCTTAGTAAACAACTCGGAGGCAAACAGAAGCTCACTTACTTGCACAGTATGCTGATTCTTTGCAGGGGACCCTTGGCAGAGTGACATCAACTTAAGTGAAAACCTTAAATCATCTGCCTCTGTGTGTCAGCCATGATGGATTACCAGTACTCCACCTCCACCCCAATAGTGTGGTGCCCTCTCTGTGCATCTCAGAGTGTGGCAGTGTGTGGTAATGGGACAGTCAAGACTGGCTCAAGGACAACTAGGAAATACATTCGAGTTTAGAGATCTCAGATTTCTGATGTGCAAAAGGAAATGGTGGTCGTGCCTCGGGTCTGCTCAGTCCTCCCACATCCATCTCAAAGCATCCTGAGTGGTGCTAAAGAATGGCTTTCACCAAACCATGAATGAGAACTAGGGGTGGATCCTGGAAAGTGAACATCTGATGGCCCCACGTCATACAGTGATGAGTGGGATGCTTTATTTCAAGCCTCCTGATTAGCTGGGGGAGGAGTCTTGATCTGGTGCTCACATATTCCAACAGCTGTCCCGACAACACTTAATTTCCCCTTTGAATTAAGGAGTGTGTCAGCAGCACTAGCTAGCATTTTTTAAGATTTATTTTCAATAACTACTCCATTACCATTGGATTTATTTTGTTTATAGCCAGTATTACTCTTTGTGCATGTGAACCTCAAGCTTTATTTTAAAATGAATTCAGTTAAGTGAAAAGTAGTGGGGTTGCTTTCAAGGAAAAAAAAAGGGGGGGACTCACATGAAGAGGTGGTACACAGATACTGTGAAGAGCGTCAGGGTTTAAAGGAGAACTCAAATTTGGGAAATTCTCCAGAGAAGAGACTGAGAAAAATGACAGCTAGGTCTTCTTGTGCTTTACAGACCTTAGAAAGAACAGGGTGGGGGATTCACACATGGATAGAAAGAAATTACACATCAATAGGACGGGTTCTTTCGCCAAATTCACACTGGAAGGATGAAATGGCAAAGGAGAAGGGCTAATTAGCTAATCAGAAATTGTGCATGGGTATGTTTAGTTGAGAAGATTCTAGCAAGTGACGTTAAGAGACCCTTAAGGGGTCAAGTTAACAGCAGGGGCAAGAATCTAACAGCATGTTAGGAGGTGAGAGGGGAGGGAATTTGTGAAGGGGAAACTGGGAAGGAGGATAACATTTGAAATGTCAATAAATAAAATAACCAATAAAAAATGAAAAAAAAAAGGTATGTTAGAGCTCAAGTGTTGTCCCCCCTCCCCTAATGCATATCTCAGGAGCCTCTCTGCAGCCTGAAGAGGCAGGGAAGCAACCTCTTCCTGCATAGCCTGGGTGAGCTCATCCCCCTTTAATATCAGAGATTCAGATGAACAGGCCTCCCTGGCATTTGTTGGAGCACAGCAATTTAGAGGTACCAGGGCCTCAGCTGGTCTGCTGTGTGCCTGGGGACGTCACGACACTCTGCTTCGGCCTGGCTGCATGGCTGCTGTCAAATCACTCTCTTCAGATTTGATTTTCTCACAGGCAAGGTAGAGATACAATTTCTTGCTTCATCTGCCTCAGGAGGTTAAAGGAAACCAGCCAGAGAGGCACTAGGAAGACACTCTGCAAACTGTCAACTACTGAGATGATAGCAACGATACAATTATTAATGAATGACCTTAGGCTAGGGAAAAGCCATGGCAGAAGTACCTCAGACTGGCTGCTATCTTGGCCGGCATTGGTATGGTTATAATCTTACCTGCCCTAGACACACTTAAAAATCTCCCATGCATAAAATCCTTTATTGTTTTCAAGATTCTTTCATATACAAGATCTTAATTCACCCCATGCCCCATGAAGCTACTCTTTCCATTAAGGAGCCCACAGAAATGTCCACACATTTGGGAGCTGATATGCTCTGTACTAAAGCACACCTTTCCTAACCTGTGGCAAAAAGTAGCATGGAGGATCATGCCTCTTACCTTGAGCTTCTTCTCTGCCCTGGCTGCCTGCTTGCAGATCGGGTGCCAAACCTCAGAACCTAAGGGGCCAGGAAAATAACGAAGACTTAGACCTCTCAAAGCTACCAATGACCAGAGTCCCCACCTTACCTCAGTTTACTCCTTTGACAGCATGTGTACCCTACATACACATCAGTCAGAAAGAGTCCTTTCTGTCTCCTGGCTTTGTTAGCTCCCCATTTTCTCTGAGAGCCACTGGTAAGCCAATCTGACTACACATATTCCCTTTCAGGGTGTCAAAATCCTAACTCCTTCTTCACAGATCACATGGCATCCTCTTGTGAACTTTCTTACCCGTCAGCTGGAGGTGACTTTTTCCTCCTCTGGGCTCCATAGTTCTCTGAAGTCGCTCCACAATAGTCTTAAGTCATATAAGCTTGCAAATTTGCCACCCTAAATACATTAACAGTACTTTCTAAGCAGGGGTTGAATTTTACCCATGGGTCTGTCTCTCATAGTATCTGCACAGAGTTTGCCTTTAGTATAAGTCCATGGGTTTGCAGGGTGAATAGATGAACAGAGGACTACCCCTGAGTGACACATAGCAGGTGGCCAATAAATATTTGTCGAATGGATGCATGGCAGTGGGGGGGTGAAAGAAAAGGACAAACCATGGTTAACCTCAGCTTTCTTTTCTTTTAAGACTTCAGATACAATTAGGATGCATTTGCATTTAAGGGGCAGAGATGTCATGGTGTATATTCTGCTTAGGAACATTGTCTTGACCTGATAATTCCTCAGAGACTCCAGACCCTTCAAATTTAGTACACCAGTGCTGATAATACCCACATTTTATAATGGGTGGGGGTCCAGTTGGCTGACTCCAAACCCAAGAGGCCAATTTGGAAAGGCATGAACAACAGGTGGTTGGTCACATGCTGTGAAGCCTCAACTATTGCACATTCCCCAAAGAAGGGACAGGTGTCCTGGATTAGAAGGGAAAAAATAGGACTAGTTATCCCTCTGGAGCCAACCCTTGGGTAACGAGCCCTAAGAGGAAAGGGGCCAGCAAATGGCTCCATTCCTAAGCAGCAGATGGCATTTGCTTGTCTGACTTTGTTTCTAGGTTATCTTTCCATAATGGTTGTTGCCTGGAGCTCCTAGGACTCGAATATTGGTTAAGGCATAGGAGTTTAGTGTGAGATCAAAGACCTGAAGGAGAGGAAAGAGGATCAGCCCCAAATATGGAGTCTAAAGCTTTTTTTATTCTCTACTCAGCCCCTAATCGATCCTCTCTGTGTGTATGTCCTCATCTGAGTAAATATCAAGGTAACACCTGGATAGTCTTAGGTTGTTTTCATTTCCAAAATTCTTATTCTAGGGCCAGCTTTGTCTTTTGTGGGATAAGAATCCTCACTTCTTATCTGCTGGTATTCTTGGATGTTTTTAATTATTCAAGAGGAGTTTGCTTCTGTCTAAGAGGAAAATGCAGTGGTTATCAGAGCCCAGTAGAGGGACTCTGGGTCTGAGGTTTGAGCCAAGGATCACAGGGTGTGTCTGCTATCATGCAAGCTGTGGGTTGGGATCTTGCCTTTTGGGAGTTTAAATTATAGGGAGCATTTCCGGTTCCTCTCTGGGTTGCTCCTGAGTCCACCAGGAGTTGTTTACCACTGTGGCTATGGCAGGAAACATATGTTCCAGGTCACTGTAGGAAATGCTTGAGGTGGACATGGGGGTCTGATGACATCATGAAATTATGTGAAAGCAAAAAGGAAAGGGGGGGGGGTGGGCAGAAGTCCAGGCTGGGGGAAGTGAGAGGAGTGTATGTGGGTTCAGACTCTTTTGCTTTGACTCCACGACATGGCATATCTGATCTGAAATAAAACCAAGCCACAAATGGCTATTAGCTTCACTCTGCATACATTCGGCATACAAGAGAAGCATGCTTATAAAGGAACTGAGAAGGGAGAGGAAGAATCATAAGATGGGAGGAAGATGTAATTAGAAATGAAAAAGGAGGGGTCATTCAGGAGTTGCCAGAATATCATATATATATAAGAATTTAAAAAAAACAAAAAAGATTGCTGGTAGCCAGCAATAAACTCAGATAATGGTAAGAAAAAGTGTTTTTGTTTTGTTTTGTTTTTCCCATGAAGACTTGTAGGAAACTATGGTCTCCTGAGCATTTATGCCCTTGGTCTCCAGATCAATAGCATTCAGAAAGAAAAAAAGCTATGTGCTGGTTAGTTTTGTGTCAACTTGACATGAGCTGGAGTCATCTGAGAAGAGAGAATATCAACTGAAAGAATGCTTTCCATGGGATCAGACTGTGGGCAAGCCCGTAGGACATTTTCTTGATTGGTGATTGGTGTGAAAGGGCTCAGCCCATTGTGGGTGGTTCTTTCTTTGGGTTGGCAGAGCAAGCCTTGAGGAGTAAGCCAGTAAGCATCACCCCTCCATGGCCTCTGTATCAGCTCCTGGTTCCTGCCTCCAGGTTCCTGCCCTCACTGCTTTTGATGATAAACTGTTATATGGAACTGTGAGTGAAATATACCCTTTCCTCTCCAAGTTGGTCTTGGTCATGGTGTTTCACCATAGCAATAGTAACCCTAACTAAGACACCCAGGAAGGCAGGTAATCATCATCCCCTCCTCCCCATTTAAATTCCCAATGCAGAGCCTGGCCCATGTGAATGACTGGGTGGATTCTATTGTGTTTTGTTTTGTTTGTTTGTTTATAATTACAGTGTAAAGGATACCCAGAAGAGGATGGTAACCAGAACAGGGAGGCTATCCAAAATTAGTCCCTAAAAGTGGAATAGAAGGCTGAGACATGCTGTGTGCATTTCTGTGCTCTCTGAGGGAAGGTGCTTCATAGGATTTGCAATGAAACCTGAGGGCAAACATCCAGGGAAGGAAAATTAACTTTCATTAATTGAATGTTCTTGCTCAGTTGATAATGAGATCCCTTCCTCTACAAGTTTTCAAATATATACAGGATGGAAAAAAGCTCAGCCTTATTATTTGTGGAGGGGACTCATCACATGTCAATCACACTGACAGGTTTTGGATAACCATCCCAGTTCTTGAGATCTTGTTTCTAAATTAATAGGTCTCTCCATATATACATAATAAACATTTATCTTCCCAGTACTCCCAGTGATAATGGAAATTCTCTGAAGAGAGAGATTCCTATCTAGGTGTCTATTGAGACCAAAGAGTCTCAATAAATACTCAGAGTGAATGAATAGAGAAAAATGGGCCAATGAGATGATTCAGCCACCAAGCCTGCTGACCTGAGTCTGATCCCCTGGACCTATATAGTAGGAGAGAACCAACTCCCACAAGTTGTCCACTGACTGCAAATGTACCATGGCAAGTCTACACACATATATATACACACACAACGATGACAACAACAATAATAAAACTTAAAAAAAGAAACAAGATATTTGATGTTAGGTTAGTTGGATTTTCTAAGCTGGGCTTGGGGATTAGGGCAAATAGAACAAGTTAGCCTCTCATTTGACAGCTACCATTGTAGACTGAGTATATGTGAGAGATTTCCTTAGACTGGGGTTGGTCAAGGTGTGACCTATGTGGAGCACATGTCTGATAAGCTGGTCAGACTCCTGAGGACCCCATGCTGGGCCTGACACCAGTTTCTTGAAGGTAGGGCTGAGAACCAGCATCTCTCCAGGTGACTCAATGATTCTAAAGTGAGGACCAGATGGCTGAGTACCATTCAGCACTCCAAGTAAATTTTAATGAATGTTACAGGAGAGAGACACTAACAGCCCAGGACAGAATCTAATGTCGTACAAGAATGGGACATGTTTTGTTTGAGCTCCTGGTTCCACGAGTCACCATCTCTTACTCTCTGAGACTGTCACTCAGGACTCCATATTCTGTGGTTGAAACCTATAGGTTATAGGGTATAAATAAGATCTCCAAGGACTGGAATGGTTGTCCAAAATCTGTCAGTGTGATTGACATGTGATAAGTCCCCTCAATAATACGGAGGCTGAGTTTTTTCCCATCCTGAAGGTTATAGGTTCCTCAGCTGACTAGAGATAGAGACCTGAATCTAGTATAGTCCTCAAGTCGGCTTTGATGCTCACCAGAACCAGCAAGGCTAGTTACAGTATGGCTCAGACCTGCAGTGTCTGGGGCTGACAGGACTCGAGGATCCCACTCACTCTCTGCTAGGCCTTGCCATCCAATTTGCCAGTGCCTCTTTTAAAATGTCAAAGCTGGATCTGATGTGGTTGTCTTACAGAATGCCCAGAGAGGAGTAATAAATACAAAGGTGACTGGAAGTTCTTTGTCAGCACTGTGTAAACACTTTTGAGTCGGAATGTTTTTTAGACACTGTGGGTTGCCACGATCCTCCCAGTACCTAACTCACAGCCCTTGTCACTTAGTGATGAAGGTGGTTGAGTTTCAAGTTTCTGATTCTGCCTCAACAGGTTTCTTCTTCAGATTGCTCATGATCATAAGCAGGGTGAGGTTGCTCTGCATTCTGCCTCTGTGACATGACCTGCCAATGACCTTAGAGTTGCTCCATTGAGAACTCTATCTAGGGCCAGAGAGATGGCACTGTGGTTAAGAGCATTTGATGCTATCCCAGAAGACCTGAGTTTGGTTTCTAGAAGCCATACCAGGCAGCTCATAGCTATAACTGTACATAACTGTAACCCACACCAGGCAGCTCATAGCTGTAACTCCAGCTTCAGAGGATCAGATGTTCTGGCCTTCTTAGACTTCTGCACTCATGGGCAGAATGTGCACCCACATTCAGATCTTGTAGTGGTTGGGGCTCTGGTTCTGTGTCAACTTGACACAAGTTGGAGTTATCACAGAGAAAGGAGCCTCCCTTGAGGAAATGCCTCCATGAGATCCAGCTGTAAAACATTACCTTAATTAGTGATCAGTGGGGGAGGGCCCAGCCCATTGTGGTTGGTTCTATTCCTGGGCTGGTGGTCTTGGGTTTTATAAGAAAGCAGGCTGAATAAACCATGAGGAGTAAGCCAGTAAGCAGCACCCCTCCATGGCCTTGGCATTAGCTCCTGTCCTGAGGTCCAGTCCTGACTTCCTTTGGTGATGAACAGCAATGTGGAAGTGTAAGCTGAATGAACTCTTTCCTCACCAACTTGCTTTCTGGTCACGGTGGTTTGTCACAGCAATAGAGACCCTAAGTAAGACAGACATGTACCGTAGAAGACAAAGTCTGTAGACACAAAGCACATTAGTCGGTACCAGAAGCTTAAAGCAGGTACAGGCACGTAGACAATAACTACTTAAGGGGATGTAGTTTCTTTTGGGGTGAGATAGAGATACACAGAGATGATGGTTGTACAACATTGTGAATGGACTGAAAGCTACTTGAGTATATATTTTTCTTTTCTTTTCTTTTCTCCTTTCCTTTCCTTTCCTTTCTTTTCTTTCTTTCTTTTAGACAAGCTCTCACTATGTAGCCCAAGGTGGACTTGAATTCATGATTCCCCTGTCTCGGCCTCCTAAGTGTTGGCAGGGAGCACCAGGAACCTGCCTGTCTTCACTCCCTTATGCTGGGATTACAGGTACATGTATTCATGCCCAGCTTTTTACATGGATGCTGAGGATTCAAATCCGGTCTTCATGCTTGGATAGCAAGTGTGTTTATCCACTTAGCCATGTCCTTGGCTCCTTAATCTGTTCTGAATGCTATGGTGGCACTGGCGACACAATCCAGCACTGCTGAACATGTTGCACCCTAGGGCACAGCTACCCCTAGGGGTTTGTCATGAGCCCTGAGCTGGTGGTACTTGGCTGTGCACTAAGCCCGAATCATATAGTTGATCCTCACAGTTGACCTGTGTGGTGCTGAAGTTGAGGTCTCGGGAGCTTGGATGTCTTAGCTGTTTGTTCACCTTTATCTTTCCACCCGTGCCTGGGCCCAGCATTTGCCCCAGTGAGGTCATCAGACCCTCTCTGGGACTCCCCTGCTGAGCTCAGAGGGGAACAACACCTCTCTCCACAGCTGCTGGCTTGGGGACAGTCACATTCTCCTTCCCACTACATGGCTCCCGGTCCAGAACAGGAAAACATGAGGCCAACCCAAAGAGAATCAGAGAAAAGACCAGCCTGGGGATCCTCAAGGACTATTCAGTGAGGTTGCTTCTGGATGCTTCTCAATCCCATCAACCCATCAGTCATTCCCCTTCTGTCTTAGTGGCTGAAGTTGAGTTTCTGCTACCTGAAAAGTCCAGAGCAATAAAACTTCTCCTCAGACTCAGATCTGAGTGCCTGACACATCTCTGACTTGCCCTGAAGGCAATTTTGTTTCTTAGAAAATACAGGAAGCAGCCAGGAAAGTTGCTGCTCTGGACCTAATTGTGACCAACATGAACAAATTGGCAGTGAAGTATAGACGTGACATGTTACCCATGAGAAAATGGCCACATCACTTTGTGTTTGTGGTGAGCTGATCTGGACAAGCTGGGAACAGATTGTAGAACTCCAACACTGTAAGACTTTCTATGATTCAAGATGTTAGGTAACCCTTAAAATCTTGAAGAAAAAAAGAAGGCAGCTCATCAAAAGTTAAAATGCACTCTATTTAAAATGAAATATGCTTCACACAGGCAGACTTGAGACAGCAGTTTAGTCAGAGAATAAGATATGTTTTAAGAATCTAAAATTATATAGCAGAATTGGGGAAACATTTAAAGTTCTTAAGCATAACTCCTACAACCTAAACTGCCACTGGAGAGACCCGATTGAGAGTAGTGAGCATGAAGTACGGAATGATAACATCACGTTTGGCAATGGTGCTTCAGCAAGAATGGTTGGAGGAGATTGGAAGATCAATAATGTGGGTTGGTATGCCATAGTCCGAGACAACTGCATGGCTTCAGTGGGGCCTCTACTGGCCTGGTGCACCTGTCGAAGCAACCTGTTAGGAAAAAGAGGTCTTTGCCAAATGTCAGTTGCACCTCCAGCTGTGCAGGACATGCCTCCCGCTACCAGGTCCTTGTATCATATGAGCTGAAAATCATATGGTCATAAATAGCCTCAGCTCTACAGAAAAGGCTTGGAATAACTCTCAAAGGCAGCCCCGGGATCTGTGGGGTTTGCATTAATACAGAACTGAGACTCTTCCCTTTATTTTTGGGTCACACACACTGCTCATGGTCAGATGAAAGCCACGGACCTTCTCTCTACAGGAACATCTGTATGTGGCAAGCAGTTTCAGGAGATTCACAGTATTCAGAAGGCCAATTATGAACTTCTGATTAAGAGTTTGGTAACAGAGGGTCTTGGAGAAATGTCTCAGTTGATAATGTGCTTGCTGAGGACCTGAGTTTGATCTCCAGAACCTGTGTGAAAGAGCCAGGCATGGTGGTTTACACTTGTAATTCTGGTGCTGGAGAGTAAGAAAAGGGCAGATCTCTGGAGCTCGATGGCCTGTCTCCTTCCATTACTTGGCCAGTCCCAGGCCTATGAGAGACCCTGACTCAAAAATCAACGAGATGGCTTAGCAGGTAAAAGTGCTCAGAAGCTCAACAGCCTGACTTTCTTACCCGAAATCCACTTAAAAAAAAAAAAAAAAGTGGAATGCACTCAGTAGACACACATTTGCAATCCCAACACTCATAAGGTGAAATTGGAGACAGGAGAATCAGAGGTCTATGGGGTGGAGCCCTGAAGACTCTGTATGGCCCTTGAGAGCAGCAGATGCTGGAGCAGACTCAGGATGGACTCATACTTTGTTAGAGTGCTTCTATCAGCAGTGTAGGGTCTGACCCTGGATTTCAAAATGAACTCATTGAGTATGCAAACGCTAAGAGCTGACCTCATGCTTTCCAGTGCTACCGTCTCAGATCCTTGCAATGGGGAGGGGAGGGGTACATGGCACAGCTAAAAGATGAAGATTGCACCCCTCCTTCATCGATGGAGGTATATTTAGGAGAACACATACACCACGTTTAGAGCAGCACAATGCCCACTTCTGTGGTGACTGCAGCCTCGTGGTTTCAGTATAAATTCTGCCCTGAACCTGAGGTATTTCAGCTTTATTCTGCTGTACTAAAACTGGTGACCTAATTTCCTGGGGAAGCCCAAATGAAGGGTTTGGATAACAAGCAGATTAGAAGTCTGGCCTCTTTACAGAAGCAGTTGAAAGATGGGATGCGCAACAGAACTTAAAGCAAAGAAAAGGAAACTTGCTGTAGTCTCCTGGGGCCCCAGACGTCCCCCAGACAGACATCAGACATCTTCCAAGTGGGACTCATCAGAACACCATCACACAGCCATTAAAAAACAAACTAATGAGCCAAAGATTCTCTGGGGATCATCTGCCAGGACCAGCCTGTCCTGCTACAGACCTTCTCTCCCCTCAGACTTGGTCTATAAGCTGAGTGTGTGTGTGTGGGTGTGTGTGTGTGTGTGTGTGTGTGTGTGTGTGTGTGTCTGTCTGTCTGTCTGTCTGTCTGTGTCTGATACTCTGTTTCTGACCTGCCCACCTACACAACCTGCCCTAAGGGCTCTCAGCACTTTCAAGTTCACTCTGTCCTCCAGTGTTTCTGAGGTGTGTGTCTGTTCTCTCTGCAACATGTATATGGATCAGCTTGGTGTCCCCACCACAAGATGCTTCCATCCGGCTGAGGACTTTGCACCTGCTATCACCCTGCCTCCACAACTTTCCTTTTCCCCTCTCCTCATAGCCCCTCCCCCTCCTACTACTCGTGCTCAGGACCCTGGCTCCAAGTGTTCCTTCTCAGAGGAGACTCCCCTGGTTTCTTGGGCTTCTGACACATCCCCATTGTCCCCAGAGAACTTTGCCCACTTTGTTGTTGATATTGTTGCCTCTATTTGATTAATGCCAGTCTCTCCTCTCTGACAATAAATTCCACCAGGGCAAACTACCATGCCCACCTTGCTCATCTTCAAGCAGAGTACTTGGCATGCAATAGAGAGCCTGGAGCAGTGTGGCTGTCCCTGGAGTGGCTCAGTGAGAGATTGATTCCAGCTTCACTTGACAAGGGAAGAGACCCAGAGGAGAAAGTCACTCCTCAAGATCCCAGCCCATTAGTGGAAGTGCTGATCCTTGAACTCAGGACTCCTAGCTCTCAGCTGGCTCCTTTCACTTCTGAACTGTCATTTTTGTCCTGGTGCTGTTACTCTTTGAGGGTATTCTAGGCTCCACTCCCAGTGGCAACTGAAACTCCTGGTGGCTGCCACCCACACATGACACCCATAACCAGAATCATTATGACTCTAGCACCCATGGTCCAAGCCCCCTCATTCCAGATCACTCAGCCCCTCCCGAGGTATCCTCTCACACTCTGCAATTACTCCCACTCTCTCGGGAGCCAGAAGGGTAGGAATGGGGATAATTAATGAGGGGGTGACAGCTCTTCTTTACTACCAGAATATCTCCCACCTCCTGGAGGCATTTCTGCCTTGAGTTCTACGGTGCAGTCTGTCTCACGGTCGCAGAGCTGTTGGCTCAACTCCATCACTTAATAACTCCTTCAGCATCTGTGTGAAGTTGGGTCTGAAAAGTTCCTAACCCATAGCTGTGAACTCCCTGAGGGCAGGGGCTTTGCCTCTGCTGCTCCAGTCTGCCTCTCTAGCTGTTAGGACACGACTGGACACGTGCTAGGTCTCAATAGATACAGACGGTAAATAAACAAAGAGAGCTTTCCTTGTGTTAGGAATTTACTATACTTGTATCTTACAGGGGCTGCTTGAAGTCTATCATACAGATTAGACAATCAAGGTTCAGAGAGTTAAGAGGTTTGTTTAAAGTAAAACAACACAACAACAAAACCCAACCAAACAAAAAAAATAAACCACAAAAAAACGTTAGTAAGCAATAGTTCCAGGACTCAAACTGAACAGTCCAGGCTAAACTACCACAGGAGAATGAGGATTTGGAATTTAAGCAGGAAGGTAAAGATATTGATTGCTCAGTGGTACACGAGTGGGAATGTGGGTGTGGGGGCAGGCTCAACACCAGGAGGCTGAGAAGGTGAACACTGCATAGCAGATTTTCTACCAAGTGCCAACTTCACTCCCTAGTGGTGCTTGCTTTGAGACTTGTAACACAGGGTCCTGAAGCAAGACTCACTCAGGATCAATGGAGGGCCTTTTGTGTCCATGGGGAGCCACAAGGACCAGACTTGAATATCAGTCAGGGTCTGAGTCCTATGGGAGAAGATGGAGAGAGCCTGGAGGGAATCTCCATCCAGGTTCTTCTTTGCCCTGCACACTTTGGTTCACAAAGCTTTTCTCTAGGTGGACCCCCTACCTCATCTATATACAATGAGGGCTCTGACTTTACACACACTCTTCCCCCTCCAACACCCTTCCCCCTCCAACACCCTTCCCCCTCCAACACCCGAATGACGACTATTAAGGAATCAGTTACAGAGTCTCAGAATCTTTGGAATGGTTTCTTCATTTAGTTCCATCTGGGAACCCATGGCCAGCACACCTTGTGGATGGCACAGGTTTCTGTTGAATAGCTCTGGGCAACAGGTCTAGCTGAGGATGACTTTTTCCTGTTTCCTGTACCCTAGGATATTAGGCAAATCTGAGACAGTTTTGGAAAGGGTATATTACTGGCACCTTGTAGGTATAGACCAGGGATGTTACTAAATACTCTACAGCATACAAGATAATCCTTAACCAAAGAATTGTCTAGCCCCAGATATCAACAGTGTCGAGGTTCAGAAATTCTGCTGTAGACACACAAGGCAAAGTACAGCATGAGGGACTCTGTGGCTGTGGGAATCTGGGGTGAAGACAATATTCCTAAGAAGACCAACTCCCTGTAACTGGCCCATGGACTCGGGGCTACCTTCTGGGGAAACCTTGAAGGACTCTTACTCCTCTCCAAGAGGCTACTAGAACATTCTTAGCAAGGCTGATCACAGTGACTCAGCCAACACCCTGATGTTCTCAATACCATTCATAACTTAGCTGCCTCTTCTGAGTCTCCACAGTCTCTTGTATTTTGCTTGTACTTGGTTTTCCCTGGTTGTGTACGAGTTGTTGGAAGTCTCCCTGTCTCTTAGCCCTAACGCTGGTTCCTCTTTACTCCTTTCATGTAACAATATTAGGAGGCGGGGCTTTGGAGAAGCGATTGGGCCATGAAAGCAGAATTTCCATGATTGAGATCAATACCCTTATGAGATAGGTCTCTGCATGGGACCACCTTGCCCCTTCCACTGTGTCAGGATACAGCAAGAAGGTGGCACCAATGTAAAAGTAGGCTATCACCAGACACTAAATCTTCAGCCACCTTGATCTTGGATCTGCCAGTCTCCAGAGCGATGAGCAATAGATTTCTATCATTTATGAGCTACCAGTCTCTTGGTTTGCTTTGCAGACTGAACAGATCAAGGCATCAGCTGTTAGGTTTTGAATCTCAGATGTCCATCATAGGCTCATACTGGGAATGCCTGCCTGTTTCTCAGCTGGGTGCTATAGAGGCTGTGACACCTTTAGGAGGTGTTTGGCTGGCAGAAGTGGGTCACTACAAGTGGGCCTTTGAAAGTTTTAACCTGAACCCTTCTTTCTTGTCTGCTATGGTAAAAATAGCCTACATCACAAGGTCCACTGCCATGAACTCTTCTTTACCATGATGGACTGAGCAAAAAGAAATCTTTTTTCTCCTTAAGTTGGTCTTACTGGGTACTTTGGTGACAGTGTTATAAAGAGAACATACCAGTTACCAGTCATTCACCAGGAGCTCTGCTTTTGGCCCTTCCATAAGGGACTTTCCCTCCCACTGGACCCTCTCCTTGACATCACTTGGCATGGCTGACAGCCATTGTGATTATTGAGAAATACCTAGTTCCTGCCTTGGCCTGCGGGGTTGTGGTGAGATAGACCTTTCACATGTGAGAGACCCCCAGATGTAATTGCTAAAGTCAAGTTGGTTTGGTAGCTTAGGTGCTGGGTTTGTTCAAGTCTAGAAACAAAGTTTGATGCCCTGGCAAGAAGGCCTCAAATAAGAAGCTGAAGTGATTGGAAATCAAACCAGTAGAGTGGGAGGGGCCTGGAAGAAGAGCAAAGTCAAGAGTACTGTGACATACTGGGAAGAGGGGATGGACAAAGGACAGAGGAATGAGAGGAATCTAGAGATCAATTGAGTGACTGAGGCACAGGAATCCTGGGACAGGAGAGCTAGGGTAGGGGTGGGGAAGCCACTGTGTCTTCCACCCTGAGGATTTCCAAGCAACAGCCTGCTGTGATGCCCTGGGGTGTGGGGAGGTGTAATGGGATAGAACAGGGCAGGTAGAAGCTGTGTAGACTCAGTATGGCGGGCACTCCCTGGAGGTTCTCTAATTCCTTGGCCTTGTACACCTCAACCTCCCACCCCCAGGTGGAGCCAGAGGAATTTGCTCCTAGTGTTGCCAGGGAAGCAGGCCAGGGGAGCAGCCGGTGGAGGCACACAGGGATGGAAGGCAGATTACATGTCACTTCATATTAGCCACTCCGGCAACTTTTCCCATTCACCCAGAGAGAAGAGAATTAATTGCAACTTTGAGGAAAAGCCAACAGTAAATATACCACTGAAACAGAAGGAGGTCGGATCTCTTTTCAAGCCATGAGCCTATCAGAATGCCTTAGAGGGGGTCAGATTTGCTTACCTGTGAGATACATCTCCTCCCCTTCAGTAAACATCTGATGGCAGCGTACACATCTGGCACAGGTAGGGTGGTAGTGTTTCCCTCCTGCCTGTGGAAACCAGGACATGAAGTAGAAGCATCAGAATTGGGGCTACTGTATGGTAGGGCTAGTGGGTGAACCCATCCTGGGTATACTGGTGGTGATGGTGTCTCTCTCCGTTGTCCTGTGGTTGGTTGGGAGGCTGCCCAGGGGCATCCACAACCATATGAGAGTCTACCCAGAGAGCTTGGAGATTCCTTCATGGGTCTTGATCAAAACTCAGGGAATTTCCTTGGACATGTACAGGGGAATCAGAAGCTACTATTGCCACATCCTCATTGCCCACAAGAAAATGTCATTTTGAGGACTGCTAGCATGTCCCCAAATGTCCATAAGGGGCTCCTAACACTAGTGATAACAAAGATGACTGTAAGTACTGTGATAATGAGAGACAGAGATAGATAGATAGATAGATAGATAGATAAATTCTTTTAACCCTGGTGGAATTCTGATTTCACCGAGGGAAATGTACCAGTTTAGAGTCCATGACTCTTTAGCATTATCCAAAGCACACTGATCTATTTTTCTAAGAATGAGAACAAGTACGAGGCTTGAAGTCTTCACAAACAAGAAAACTTGGCCAGAACTATATTCATTTTGGGTTGTCTTCAATTTGGCAAAGGACTTGGTTTTTCCTGTTATATTGTACCAGTTGTCTGTTAAGTGAGTCAACTTAAAGATGGATTAAAGTATTAGGTAAAGCTAAGTGTCTGAAGTTTACAAACATGCCAAAAATATGAGGAAAGTTGATGAAGGACCAATTTTTTTTTTTAATGTGCTCAGTGTATAAATTATATTATGTGAGAAGAAGGACCCCTAGGAGCTCCTAGACTCCTCCACTTGGATCTCTCAGACTGATCCTGGCCTATTCTAACCTGGCTTTGGTAAATCCATTCCTCTTTCTCACTTTTCTTCCCTATATTTCATTTAAAAATGGAAATGAGTGAAGTTGCCAAATCTTTTTGGGAGTGGGGGAAGGGGTGGTTTTTGAGAAGGTTGTGTTTGAAGGTCTTCCTGGAAACCAGTAGCAGTGTCAGGCCCCATCTTACTTCTGCATTAGATGCTGGAATTGTATCCCAGAAGACCTGATGTGCAGGGGCCCTTTGGTGATGGATCTCAGTTTCGCATATGGGAGGAGCAGCTCAGAGGCTGGGATGGGAGGCACTGTGTGTTTTGATGGATATTTTTCATATCAGGACAGGTATTTTTGGGGAGGGATGAGGTAAATGAATGACTATTGGGTGTTGTGAAATCCTCTTTTAGGTCATTAGTTGGGCTGATGTTAGTTCCAAAATTACAATCGTCTAAAGAAACCTTATTTCCAAACAGTCTTAGGGGTGGGGTTCTTGGGATCAGCTTGTCTGGTTTTGGAGAAACTTTTATCTCAAAACTCATCCAGAATGTGAAAAGGGCAGATTCATACAAAAGAAAAACAATCTTCAATGTCTCCTTTCTCCATTCTTGGTTGTTTATTTGGCTCCCACCAATGAGAAAATGTCCTTGTCCTCAAGCAAGCGAGCTGTGTTCAAACTTTAGAAGGAGCCTGCTATTTTCCTGAGTAAGGAAGTCGTGGGACTGATTCTGTAGAACCATGACAAGGGTAATCAGCCTAATTAGTAGCCTCTTCCTACTGTGTCTCCTTATCCTTTCAATTATAGGCCTTTTTTGGCCCTGATCCCCTCCCCCCTTCGTGGCAACAGTGCCCCAGCAATACTGAAGCACACATCTTAAATGTCACATTCTACCACCCTGCACCAGATGAAAGAGACTTCATTCCAGTCTCAGCAACCTTGGTCCTGGATGGCTTAGAAAACAATGGGAGAGAAGCAAGGTTACCAGGGCAGCCTACACCCCCCCCCCCCCGCAGCATAAGAGAACAAAGGCAGAGAGATGCAACGAACCATCTCACCCACTAACAAACTGAAGTCAAGAAAGTAGGGAAGAAAAGTAGTGGAGAGTTGGTACCACCAGATGAGGCCATATTAGAAAGTACCGAGAATGGCAGCCAAGGTCTGAAGCGGAGCAAAAGCAGGCTGTGGCTCCTTTTGCTGAGGACATAGGAAGGAAGGATGGGTCTGACACTCAGCATACTGAGGTATGTCTGTCCCCAGAGAAAGAGTCATAAGATAGCCTCGGAAGGGAATGGGAAGGTTGGGTGAGAAGACGAGAAACAGTTTTAAGTGCCAGCACTATACTGGAAATGTGCTGGCCCTGTACTAGGCAACTGCCTAGCCAGCATTCTTTCCCATCTTCCAAAAATAGCACTAAGCCTTGCTCAGTTGGACCTCCTACCATCAGGCCATATGGTTATATTGTGTTAAACCCACCACCAAGCTGATTCCAACTCTATGGGCACAGCGGGTTCAGAGATGGGCCTGAAGTTATCCAGAGAGTCCCCAGATGTTTGCTGAACTATTAGGAAAAAGCAGTTTGCCATCCACTTTGGATGTGGCTGGTAGGATGTGAGCTTGAGCAACTAGCGTTCAATACTCAAACCAGAGACTTTTGCAGAATCAAGGCAACACAGAAGAAAACGTGGAGCCAAGATGGCCAAAGATTCAAGTGATTTTGATCAGCCACAGTCTCCAGCAGTGTCTAAAGCCAGAACTCTTATTATGAGAATGGACCCATTTCCTTTTGTGCCCCTATGATTTGAGGGTAGCTTCTGCCTTCAACTAAATAAAGCCTTGTTCAACATATCCATTAGGATGAAGTTGCGGTCTTCACTACTGACCAAGGCCGACTCAACTGGCTTAAGGTTTCTTAGATGTGGTAAAATTAGAATTCAAATCCATGTTTTTCTTTCCTCCTGGTCTCTGAGTGGCTGAGAGCTTTAGCACCAGTGTAAGATCCAGAAGGTTGGAGTCCTGCACTTCACCTCTGTCTATGACCTTGCGAAGGTACCAGTTGTCTTGGGTATTCCTTTTTTTCATTGGTAAAACAAGGAAGACAGATAGCTGATTGCTAAATGTCTTTCCCAGCTCAAAGGAAAAAAAATCAGTAAGTCCAACATGCTGAAGGACAGGGTCAACCGGAACCCAGTCACAGCTGCCTTGGAGGGAGAGACTGCCACACTGGCTTAAGGAGAAGCGGCCACTAGAAAACATTTCTAGCTGCAGTGTGCATCAAGATTTTTCTCTTGAAAGAAAATCCAGCTTTTGTAGCCTCTATCCCACTGGCTCTGCAGTTTCTGGATGCTTCTTCCTCTTTCTGGATGACTCTTCCTCACAGTCATGGAGAAGCAGCCGGCAATTCCCATTTAAGGCAAACTTCTAGCACCTGCACCAGCCTTTGATCAACACTCCAACTGACCTGCCAGGTTTCTAGAAGCTCCATTCTTTCACAGTGTTATCAATTTCCTTCCCATATCTTGTGTGCACATGTGCCTACAGGTCCACCTAGGTGTGCAGGTTCATGTGTGTGCACATGCTGGTGAAGGCCAGAGTTCTTCAGGAACTGTCTACTTTTAAAACGACTTTTATTTTATGATGGGACTGCTTTGTCTTCATGTCTGTCTGTGCATCCTTTTTTATGCCTGGTGCCCACAGAGGCCAGAAGAAGACATGAGATGCCCTGGAATTGGAGTCTTCCATGGTTGTGAGCTGCCATATGGATGCTGGGAACTGAACCTGGATCCTCTGGAAGATCAGCCAGTGCTCTTAACCTGAGCCATCTCTCCATTCCCTTCACCTTGTCTTTGGAGATAGGGACCCTCACTGCTTGACACTTACTAAGTAGGCTTGGCTGGTACTTGGCTGGCACTCGGCTGGCACTTGGCTGACTGATCTGTGAGCTCCTGGGCTCCACCTGTCCTTGCTTCTCCAGTCCTGGAGCAGCACATACGCACCATTGTACTTAGCTTCTTAACACATGTTCTGGGGATCAAACTCGGGTCCCTGTGCTTCCAAGACCAACCCTTTACCAACTGAGCCATCTCCCCAACCTTCCTCCTATAGCTTTATCTCTCTTCTTGTAATAACTCCCACTCTTTGTGCCACCTGTAGGCAACATAAGGCCAGTGCTAGTCCTTTTTCAGTCAGTCAGTATCTCTCCTCCGACTTGGAAATCCTGATTACCTTCTCTACTATGGTTCGCTTCTGAGTGCTTTGATGTTGGCTTCTGCCGGTCTAGGCTTTGTTTCTGGGCGTTGATCTAGGCTCTTGTCTACTTGCAACCTTCCTGGGATTTCAGTTTCAACCCATCTCAAATGCTCTCCATGATTTTGCCTGGATCACATGGTTTCTCTTCTGTTTCTGGTGCCACAGATGCCGTACTAAGCTTCTTGTCACCCAGACTCGATGCTTTGCCACAACTCTGGTTTCTTTTTCCTCAGCCCCCAAATTCTAAAGTTGCCCCACATTGGCTGAACTATTGACTTTCTACTTCCATGAAGCTGGAGACAAGGGTGGTTACCCTTGGTCTGCCATGGCTCCCTGATGGCCTCTTCTTCTCGTTTCCTCCAGTGGACAGGATGTTCCCGCTCAGTCTCTCCCAACTCCTCAGCACCCAGTGACTCATAGCCAGACTCCTTACTCTTGTACCCACAGCCTTGGAAACCTGGGCCCAGCAACCTTTCCTGCTGGAATTCCTTTCACTCTGCTGGGCACTTTTGGCTGGTCCTTAGAGATGCTCAATTGTTTAGGAACTTAGCTGAATTTATTTAGGAACTTAGCTGAAACTTAGGAATTTGGCTGATTTTCTCCCACTCCCTACAATGAGTTTTCCGTATCGCATCAAGTGCAGTTTTTAAAAACATGCAATTTTATCGCGCTGCTCCGTTTTAAAGTTCTCCAAAGGCCTTCCCCTATACTTAGTATAAAACCCAAGCTCTTAAACATGATGTGCAAAGTCCCGCCTTCAAGATTATTTTTATTTTGTTTTGGTTCTTGATTTTTGAGACAGGGTTTCTCCGTGTGGCCCTGGCTGAACTGGAACTCACTCTGTAGATCAAGCTAGCCTCAAACTTAGAGATCCACCCACCTCTGCCTTTGGAGTGCAGGGATTAAAGGCCTGGGCCACCACCACCCAGCTTCCCTATCTTTTCATACATGGACCTCATCATCCTCAAGGCTCTGCTTCCACGTACTTTCTCACACAGGCCTTTCCTGATCGCTGGGCTCTCTTGCTGAGTCCATATGTGGCTGTAGTCTTTCTCAACTTAGTCCTCATGGTAACCACAAGCAAATGGCAGTGCTAATAATTATGCCTACAGTAGCTGAACCAGCCTGCAATCCTTAGCAGTTATCAGATGTAAAACAGAGACTTATAGATACAAAGATCCACACCCCAAAGAGGAGAATGAGCTAGCAGTAGAGACATGCCACAACTCAACTGTCCCTGCCCTTAGGCTATTATATTTCCTCTGCACTGAGCTCTTCAAGGTAGGTGACCCCAAAGTATGGGAAGGCAACATCTAGCCCCAAAAGGTGTAGCTAGAAAGGCTGGGAAGGCCAAAGACTCAGCAAAAGGGCTATAGGTTGTCTGCCACTGGCAGAGAGAGCTGCTGCATCAGAGGCTTGGGAGAGCGGTTGCCATGGCGATGGGCCAACCAAAGAAGGATTTAAAGAGCAAGCTGCTAGACAAGCTGCTTCTTAAATCAGCACATTACCAAACAGTTAAAACATCAAAAGGGCTTCCATCCTGAGGCAGAGCCTGGAGGAAAATCCTAATTGTTACTCCTTAGAAATCTGTCTGAGTCTGAATCCAAAAAAGCAACTGATTTTTCTAGCACAGCGGTTTTTGAACCAAGAATTATTTTGTCCACATTCTATTTTGGGGGTGCTTAGCTCTTGGCAAGGTTATCTGGTCAGGGCCATCCAGTAAGCAAACTCTGGGAGGTTGAAGCAATGGAGAAGGGGACACAGGAAGTGGGTGGGGACTTTCTCCTTTTAGGTGATGCCTTTTTGGAGTCCCAGCCACCCTGCTCACACATCTCCATGGTTACTCTGGTTACTCAGCCTTACTTACCTCCAAGACCCTGCCACTGATGTACCGGTCACAAGTCTCACATTTGATGCCAAACTGGGAGTGGTAGTCAGACTCGCAGTACGGAACACCATCCCTGCACGAGGAAGTTTACACAGGAGGGGAAGTTATTAGAGTGGAAAGGCGTCCTTTCCAGAACCTGGTCTGTCCAGGTCTTGTTCAGGACTGGCCAAGGCTGGGAGATTGGGAGTACTTTTCAAACTCAGACTTCCCTTCAGATAAAAAGCTAAAGAATATCTGTGGGAATCTGCATTTGGTCAGGTTCCTAAGCCCTGATGGGAACACGACTCTGAGCTGCCATTTTGGGTGTCTTTTCTCTCCCCCCACCCCCATCCCCATGAGTTATCCAGACCCATCTGCTTCTCTCTGCCCCAAAGGACTCTTCTGGAAAATTATTTAAGACATAATATAAGACACATTTTGTTTGCTTTAAAAAATGTAATGCTCACACGTGGTTCAGAAAGGCATAAGGGAAATGTTGCCCCTTTCTTTCCACGCCTTCCTGGTTTCCCTTCTAGGATGTAACAATATGGTCAGTTTCTTACAGACCCTCAAGAGTTCCTCCTTTAGCCAAAAATTTTATCCACAGCTGAGAAAACCATTTGGCTGAGCTGATGGACCAGTACATAAGAAGTCTCCCACTGTTTATACACTATGACTCCCGTTATCACTGTGTGTATGTGTGTGTGTGTTAGGTGTGTGTAGTCCCACAGCACTCATGTGGAGGTCAGAGGAGAACTGTGGAGTTGGTTCTTTCTTTCCACTTTTCCATGGGTTCCAGAGATGAAACTTGGGATTTAAATCAGGTGTCGATCTTGTGTGGCAAGTGTCTTTACCCACTAGATTATCTCGCCAGCCTGCTATGGCTTATTACACGGCTCTCTGCAGCTAATAGCTGGCATTTCTTGCTTTGATAGTGATTCTCATGGATCATTTCATTTAATAGTTATGGCAGCCCAGGGAGGTCAGTACTATTAATCCACCAGTGTGTGAATAAGAAAGCCCAAGCATGGAATAGATAAATAACTTCCTCAGGTCATCCAGGACTGCTTAAGTTGAAGATCAAGTCCAGATGATCTGGCTTCTCCCCACATTTTCATGAGGATTGAAGGAGATGGGCTCAGGATGTGCTACGGTTTCATCCATGTTTGGCTCACTGCCTACTCAGGAAAGGCATTACCATGGTGGCTCTAAGAGTCCTCAAGAAGACTGTTCTCCCACTTTTGGGTATAGGATAATGTGGTCAGACACAGATAGGCTTAAAGAGCAGGCATGTTATTTCTGTCTCCAGCTGGAGCTCTACCTGGGAGCAAGGTGGTTAACATACCTGAAGTTAACATCGCTCTTGTCTGTGTGCCCACGAAACCTCTCTGACTCTTTCAACTAACCTGACCACTAACAGCTCAGGTAATGCAGGTTTTCACTCTGTGGGTGTAAGTATGGGTAATGGTGCAAAGAAAAAACTTGTCATCTGGGTTAAAAAAAAAAGTGTCAATACAACTTCACTTGGATTCCTGGGTTGGGGACACTTTAGGGAATTGGAAATATACATAATTATAAACACAGACAGCTGGGAAAGGTCGCATTTACTGTGTCCTTATTAGATATGGAACATAGACCTCTGGAGTCATCTTATTAACAAATGAACAAACTAAGACTTAGAGCTGTTGAGTCCTTGGCCAAGGTCACACAGGCAGGAGGATTTCTGCCTTGAGCATCTATAATAGCTTTATGACTCCTGCCACTTTGCTGCAGCAGGTGAGGGCCCAGGGACAGACTGCAGAGACCCAGGAGGGTAGGTAATCTAGGTTGGGGCTCCAGAGCTGTGTGCAATCCCTTACTACCCTAGAAGACCAATGATTTTTGGCTGGTGATTTCTCACAGACATTCCTTACTTGGCATGCCGAGAGGGGAATGTCTAATACCTCAGTAGGCACCTAGGGCTTTCAGTGACTCTACCTCAGCTCACATCTGTAGCCTGGTATTCTGCTTCACCTTATACTCGCTCCCAAACAGGATGGAAGTGATCGACCTATGCCCACCCCTACTTTCCCTGATGGGTTAGGATTCTGCCTCCAAGCTTGTCTTTGGATTTTGAATCTTACCCAGTCTTTCAAGGCTCAGCTCAAACCTTCTATGAAGCTCTCACAGACTCCAGATGGAATCTGTAGCTTGTTGGAAAGGGGCCCTTCCTTTCTCTGAAGCTTCATAGCCCCACTCTGCACCATGGACACAGGGGCTGGTGTGTTTGGCCAGCAATTATTTCTCCTTTGTCAGGAAGCAGTTTGTGGGCTTTCCTTCAGAGGCCACCCTTTATTTCAGCTTTCTAAGTATCACAAGTGCTGCTTTAGTGTTGGGCCCTACTGATTAGCGTTTGAGTGGGAACGGACAGGTAAAGCAAGATAGCTAAGTCAGAGGTAGCTATGGGGCTTCTGCTGCAGTTTCTAGAGAAAAGACTCTTCTTTCACCAGCTTTGCTAAACTGATGTTCTAAAGCCAGACACCATTGATGATTTTCTCTGCTACTTAATCTGCCTGGGGATAAATCTAATAGAGAGGGAAGCAGAGGAGGGAGGCAAAGATGAGAGAGAAAAAGGGAGTAGAGGAAGAGATAGACCATAGTGCTGAAGACATTTTCAAGAAGCTAGTATACCAAGCCAGACAGTGGTAGTGCGTACCTTAAATCAGGAGGCAGAGGCAGAAGGATCTTTTAGAGTTCGAGGCCAGCCTAGTCTGCAGAGTGAGTTCTAGGACAGCCAGGACTAGAGAAGACTTGTCTCAAAAAACCAAAAGTAAGAGAGAGAGAGAGAGAGAGAGAGAGAGAGAGAGAGAGAGAGAGAGAAAGAGAGAGAGAGAAGGAGGAAGAGGAGGAGGAGGAAGAGGAGGAGAAGAAGAAGAAGAAGAAGAAGAAGAAGAAGAAGAAGAAGAAGAAGAAGAAGAAGAAGAAGAAGAAAAGAAACTAGTATATGTTTGACTGTTCCATTTCTGAATTGTTTCATTTAAGTGTGCTGCATTGGGCTTTTGGTGACTCATGCCTGATACTCATAACTCACAGGCTCTTCCCACAAACCCCTGGTGTCTTAATTCTTCCTGTCCACAGCTTGTCTCCCTTATTGAATGTGTCTCCACAGCAGACACCATGCACACTGTAGCTCTATGGCTTCACTACCCCCTGGTATTGGGCCAGACAGGGGCAGAGGAAGTGTCTGGGATCAGAAAGTGTTAAAGTGCCGAGGACCATGCTTTCAGTTGCCTTTGGGTATTTGAACATATATGTGTGGGCACTAGTGCTGAGGCCTGAAGGGGAAGTAACCAAAGCTACTGTGTGTAAGTCTCTGAGATTGAGTCCTCTTACCTCAGAGTTTTATTTATTCACCATCTCCTCCTATCTCAATTAAACCCATGTAATAACTGTACTGACTTTTGGTCAGGCATTGTGCTATAGGCTGGGAATACAGCAGTAATTAAATCAAAGCTACTGCCTTGAGAAGGGCAGAGAGCAAAAATATCACTGTGCAAGTTACTTGTTCTTTTGAGTCTCTGTCCCATGAGAGGGTTGGGTTTTTTTTTTGTTTTGTTTTGTTTTTTATTTTGTTTGTTTTTTGTATTGGTTTCGGTTTTGAGATAGTGTCTCTCTGTATATTTCTGGATGTCCTGGAACACACTATATAGACCAGGCTGGTCTTAAACTCACAGAGGTCCATCTGCCCCTGAATGCTGGGGCCAAAGGCATGTGTCATGCCTGGCCAGAAGGGGTTTAATGTCATAGTCCATCCAAAGATGTCTGTTAGTTCTTTGTGCAAATGAAAGCTCAGTAAATGTTAGGAAGCATTATCATTATTAACTTAAAACATACACATTACTATATATAATTATAAATTTTGGAAGCCTGTGTAGGAAATAGAACAGTCTGATGGTAGTAATGGGGGGATGGAGGTGGGTGTGATGGCATGGAGCCAGCTACCTCTGAGTTGGAGGCATATGGAAAGAAAGGAAGGAGCCACAGGTGAAGACCACTAGTGCATCATGGGAGATGGTACAACCTGGGAAGGCTTGAAGGTAGGAAGAGGCTGGGAGGGTGGTAACTATGGCTTCTGTGGCTTCAAATGGATGTGATGAAAGTGATGCTGGGGATTCAGGAGAGGACAGTGGAACAGGCCTTGTGGGATGCAGTAGCCCAGGGAGCCATGATGGGGAGAGGGAGAGACAAGATACTCACTTGCTAATGTATTCCCCAGTGAGGATGACACTACAGGTCTGACATTTGAAACAGCTGACGTGCCACTGCTTGTCCAGTGCCAGGAGTGACTGGCCATGTTTAATCTCCTCTTTGCACCCAGCACAGTCTGAGAAGACAAAAGTAAGAACATCTTGGGCCGTCATCACCTGCCAAGGGAACCCATCCCTGGATGCCATTTTATTCCCCACAGGTGGCTGCCCTGGTGCTGCCTGTACTCAGAGACCCTGCCAGGCAGGAAGAAAGGTTACCAGAGTTCTGGCCTGTGGACAAAGGACCATGGGAAGGAAAGAGTCACCCTGCAGCTCACCGTGACCGCCATTCCTGCAAGTTCATGCTCTTTTTCATCACCCCAGTGCCTGTCATATTTGTATCACCTAAGAGCATGAACACCCACCATTGAAGCCCCCATCTGGACTCCACCACGACCTCTGCATGGTAAAATTTGAGAAGCCCTGGTTTTGGAGACAGGCTGCATCTTTCCATTCCTTTTTTTAGGCAAGGGCTATGGGACTGTTAATCTACTTGGTCAACTTGACTGGATTTGGAGTCCTACAGGAGACACACATTTAGATGTAAGGGTATTTCTATATGATTTGAATTGATGGGGGCAAGATGCTGCCTGCCCCGAGTGTGACTGGCACCATCCTATAGGCTGGGATCCTGGACTGAATCAAAAGGAGCCAAGGAGAAAGGCAGCTGGCCCAGTGCCTGTGTTCTCTTTGGTCTGCTGAGATGTGAGCATATGCCCCTGCCGCAGCTATGACTGACGCCTGCTGCCATGCCTCCCTTGCCATGACGGACTATATTCTCTGAGCCATGAACTAAAATACTTAGTAAGTATTTGACTGTGATAAGGAGAAAAATAATTAGTGAAAGGCCATACTTGTGTTTTGTGCTAAATCTATTATTTATTTATTTATTTAGCCTGGTGCTAGGCAGAGAGTGGGAACTCAAAGGATATTTGCTGAAGAAAGTCTGAAGAATGACTGGATCTCAAAATGCCCAGGCAAAGGAGTGAATTTACCATGTTCATCTTTCCCTGGCATACAATGATAAGAGTCTAAAGAGACTGTCCCAAACCAGAAATGGGCTTTCACTCCCTGTCACTGTTACTCTTGAGCCAGAGTTGGACAGAAAATAAGTTGGAGCCCAATAGTCTGGTCTGCCTATTGTTCAATGAGTGTAGAGAGGGGTGGATGGGGCAGGAAATGGAGCCAGCATCCAAGGTACTTGGGAAATCCTGGGGATTCAGGCCTTGCTGATCAGATGGTCCACTCTGGAGAAGGAATATGGTCACCGGGCAAAGTTTATCAGAGGTCAAACCTCCATATTGGTATCACAAGACACACACAGACTTTGAGCATGTGAGGAGAAGCCGCATCTAAACTCAGGGGACCTGACTAGGCCGACCTTAATTTGATCCTAGAAGAGGAGATGATGTGTCTAGGAAGGACAGCACATTTAGAAGGCTATGGGGGAACATCTGGCACCTGATGAGCCATTTGTAGGGTCAGTTTCTGAAGTTTTGACCACTTGACTGCTGAGCACCTTTCTAACATCCCTTAGCATAAACCGGGGTAGGAAGGTTTCCAACTGCAATGTGCCTTCAGATAGGCTAGACAACAAAGCACATGCAGATTTATCTTTTCCCTTTCATTTTTTTTTTTGAATCAGTATGTCTCCCTGTAACCCCTGCTCCCCCCAAAACTAACAAAAATGAAATACAACTGTAGGTTTTAAAATTCAATGGCTTTGGTAGATCTTTATAGATAGACAGAATTTCTATATGGTCACGCTTTCTATATGGCTCCTTAAGAGGATGTAACCATCACAGAGGGGCTCCAAGTTCTCAGAGCACTTGGTCAAGTGTCCCAGCCAGGGCAGGAATCTATCATTTTTTGACAGGTAGTGTCTGTTTCATGCTTTATTACACTCGAAGGCTCAGCCTTTCCTGAGTCAGCTTGTGCCGTGTTTGGTTAGGCATGACTGTGAAGGATGTCTTCCTTCTGTGGAACTAAGGCCCGACTCTGTCAGTTCCCCTATTATGTATCAATGAACAATCTTCTTGTTTCTCCCATGACAGTCCCTTCAAATAACTAAAGACAACCGTGGTTTGCTTCTCCCTTAGTCATCACGCCTTACACTTCACTTGATGCGGTCATCCACATTCACAAGGGAACTCCATGGTGGCAGGCATCATAGTAGCTAAGTATAAAACTCTCTGACTCTTCAATGAGGCTTCCTTGGTAGCTGGTTGTTTGCAGAAATGGCCACACTCCAGTAAAAAGTGCCATTTCTACAGGCTATAGGACACACCTAAGATGAATTTAGCACCCTGAGCTACATACAAGTAGGAGCCAGTGGGGTAGAGTGGTTGGAGGCTGGGCAGAGAATGGAGTGAGCTTGGCTCCGGCAAGTTCCTCTCCTAAATGGCTTCCTTACAACCAAGTCACTGACACTCACACAAATGGTTGTTCTACTTGACATTCTTGTGTTTTCACACACATCCTGTGTATTCGCCAAGTCTCTGATCTGAAGGGAAACCCTGGTTATTCCTTTTGAGAATTCTGGAATGCCCTCACTTGTGGCTTTTCTGTCCATGTTACTCTGCTGGTCCTCCACTGTCCTGGCTTCCTGTTTCCTGGGACTTCTCCTCTCTCTTCCTTCTCCTTTTGCTCCTGTCTACTGATGGACACACCTCTTTGGGAGCCCACGGGTCTGGTGCCATAAACAGGGTGTTTTTTGGGAGCCAGCTGTCCACTCTTCTTGTATGCCTCTCCATTCCAAAATTACAACCTTCAGCTGGCAGGAAGCACGATTCCCCCACCTGTTCCTCTCAAATCTCTCACTTTACTATCAAAGCCCCGAGAGATCCCATGCAGCCATTTTTAGTTTAGTTGGCTACATCATCCATTCTATTTAGGTCAGCAAAAGTAAGTGAGCTTTGTGAGGCACAGCAAGTTATTCACCTTGCTTTAGGCAACTAGCCTAGGAAGACAGGACCTTTTCCAATTAGAAAGACACACTCCTGATAGACGGTGATAGGGGAATAGCCTTAGAGCCTTAACATCTGTGTTACTTTGGGAAGGTCATTTATAGTTTTTGAGTCTCTGTTTTCTTACTTATAAAACAATTACTCTTATTGCCTTCCTAGACTTGTAATGATTGAATAAGATATCTGTTCACCTATTACAATGCCTAACAGTAGAATAAATGCTGGCAGTGGTGATGGTACATACGATGCTGGCCCACGTGACGGTGGATTAGACATGATGGAGGAGTTGTTAGTGATGGTACCTATGTTAGAGATGGTAACCACTGTGGTGGTGCTGGTGATTGTGCTGGTAATGGTGACAATTGTGGTGGTGAAGGTGATGAGTGTAGTGGTGATGGTGATTGTAGTGGTGACAGTGATGATTGTGCTGGTGCTGCTGCTGCTGCTGATTGTGCTGGTGACAGTGATGATTGTGGTGGTGACAGTGATGATTGTGCTGGTGTTAATGTTGATGTGGATGGTTCTTCTGTTATTGATTCTTCTTTATGAGATCTATGATCTGGGAGTATTTCTTTTATATCTGATAACGTGATTTTTTTTTCCTTTTGACAGTTTATGACTATTTTCCTTTGAGTAAATATTAGTCTAGCTTTTTCAGAATATATCCACCCTACAGGGATGAAACTTCACACTCTTATAGCTTAAGGAAAAAAAAAACTAGGTTATTTGTCCTTCTCCTGTCCTCTGGCATGTTTTTCTCCATCTTTTAGATCTTGCTTTGGTTCTCTCTATTCCTTGGGAGCTCAGGAAGCATCCACGATACCCTCTAGTCAGGGATCCCTTGCATTTGCAGCACAGTCTGCAATCATCTCTGGAGGGAATACTTCAAGGAAATATGCTTTGTGGGTGCATGGGCGGATGCTTTTATTTCTGAGCTAAGCCAAAGGTCTCTGTTCCCTTGAAAACTGCTCACATGCCCACTTGTTCTTGCTTAACAACTTTTCCCTCGTCCATCTGGATATTCCAATCTGCAAAACTATGGTGGAGACATCTTAGAATCTCTCTTCTAGACATCTCTTCTAGAACTTGGTCCTATACTAGGCTTTCACTTAGTAGAGAAAGCCTACCCCTTTTCTGAGACTCTAGTGCACACAGAAACACACAGTACACCCTAGAGAATTCACAGTGGACTCAGGAATCTTATTCTCCATGTTCCTTTGGTGTGTTTTCTACAGTAAACCTTGGAGTCAGCCAGCCTTTCTCATTGCTGTAACCAAATATCAAAGAAAAACAATTTAAGGGGGAAAAAAACCCCATTCATTTTGGCTCATGGTTTTGAATGTTTCAGCCCATTATGGTGAGCCATTTGCCTCTCCAGCCTAAGGGGTGATGGCATCCACATTCAGGATGAATCTTCCCTGATAGGTAATCCTCTGATTTGTATTCATCCTAAGGTGTGCCTAAACCAATCATGCTAACTTGATCCCTGTACAGGAACACAACTGCTTTTTACAATACTCCTGCAAAGATGATAAGGCATCCCATTGTTTTTTGTTGTTGTTGTTGTTGTTTTTCATAGCTGTATAAATCAAGTCTCAGGGAGGTTACAAGACCACTTTGTCTCATGCAGAGGGTTGGCAGCCTCCCAGCTCAAGCTTGCTTCCGTCTGTTCTTCACATATGCGATCACTGATCTCTGAGCTTCCAGGAAGCATAAGCCACAGGGTAAGAACCCTTATCTAGCGTTTTTGTAGTGAGGATCTGATTTCAAGGAGTTATAAAGGATCGCAGTGTGCACACTCAGCCACCTGGCGATGAAACCTGCCCAGAGCAATAGATTGTTCTTGAGTATCATCAAGGACACTAAAGGAAGAGCCCTAAACATCACATCCCAGGAATAGATCTGACTCCACTGAAAGGAAGGGCAGGCAAGGCAAGTCCATTCATTGCCACTCCCATCAGCTCACCACAGCTAGGCGGACTGTAATGGAGCCCCTGGGAGCTGAAGGCAGCTGACGTAGAGTCTTCTTGGATCACCTCCTTGGTGTGATGTAGCTCCAGCATGCTGACTGTGCTGGTGCCATGCCTGGCTGCCTCTGTACCCACACAGTAATGCAGCATATGATGCTAATGGGTTTTCATTGATTCTCTTGATGGGGCCAGCCAGAGTATCATATAACATGAAAGATCATTGGAGCTCAATGTGGCTCAGGAGACCCAGAGTGCTGGATCTGTGTGTGCTTGTGGGTGCATGCCATCCATGGCTCTACAAGGACATCTAGGGACAGTGATTTAAACATTGTGTCAGTACACATGCTGAATGGACTGACTTCCGAAGATTAGGACCGCCCTAAGGCACATTCTCAACCTGTCCATTCCCCTCAAATCTGTGGCTTGATAAAACGCCCTGTTATTATGGCATGGCTGACGTCTTTCTCTTGACTAGATGCTATTCTCGCCCTAAGAACAGCTAATGCATCACCCAAGAGGCTTACAAAGAATGATGACAATGCCATTCTCAAAGGTTCAAGATGAGCCCAGAAATGTGTGTTTTCACAACATCATGATCCACAAGGCTGACATAGTGGTCCCGGAAACATGCTCTGTGAAGCACCAGCACAGCCCTCAGGATTTATTCCTAGGACCACTCCCGACTTCTTGCATGAGCTTCTAGAAATGGAGAACTACTGGTAACCAAACACTTGATCAACATTGCTGCAGTGCTCTTGGTACATAGAACCAGGAACCCCTCTCCCCCTTGTCCTAGAAAGGATCTACTCAAGTGGCTCTGGCTATCATTCCCCATAGCTAGGTAGCCTGTCTTCCCTGCATTGTTCTGTGGCGCTTGTGTCTTGGCTGTATGCCAACTAGGTAATGCTTCAGGATCCATCCAGGGTGGCAACCTCCCCTGTTTCCTGCCAGGACAGGGTACTTGGGAGAACAGTGTTCATGGACAGAGAGGTGCCTATGGGGAGAACTCACGGCTTGGTCCACGGATCTTGATTGGCTTGCTGCTGGTCATTGACTGGGAGCACGTCTGACATACACATTCTTTACCACTGAAGGTCACCTTATCTCCGATAGGGAAAGGCTTCCTACAAGGGAATGAGAAAGAGAGTCAATGTCTCCTATTCTGAAGAGTCTGTGGCAACTGGTGACTGACAGGGCATGTGCTTGGGTATTCTATAAGACACGTTGCTTATTTTCTAGAGCATCAGACAAGTCAAGTGCTATTCAGAAGAACAGACTGGATAAAGCACTCAACATCCAGGGGGCTAGAACTGGAAGACATCTTGGGCTAGTTATATCAGGTGACAGTGGCAAGTCATACTGTCACTGTGAGCTTATGCTCCCCAGCTGTAACGGAGAGGCGACCCAATTCTCAGAGAGCTGTTCTGCATTGCAGCTCGCCCAATCCCCATGTATCAAGGGACCACTCAGGCTCCAAAGTTGCCAATTTCTTCCTTTCCCTATCTAGACATCTCTTAAAACCCTCTTCCCAATGAGAAGATTACCAGTACCCGAACAACATTTCCCCATCGTCCTGTGTTTGTTCTGTTTCTCCAGACAAGGGGTCTCAAGCTCATGTACATCTGCCTGCCCAGCAAAATATACTACACACAGATCCCCAGCACTGCCAATGCTATTGACTGGCTGCCTTTGTTCATGCGTTGTGGGGTGCTTGTCACATGCACTCAGAGCTTAGCACATAACAAGTGGCCCCACTGTCTTTTTATCAGCAACATGGGACAGTGGAGGGAAATCTGGGGTGGGAATCTGTGTAGCTATATCCTCGACATCCTGATTTGTCTTTTTTTTTTTTTTACACAGCCATTAGTCAGAAATTCTAACTGGTTACTCTATTTGGCAACTAACCAACCAGTGGTTATTTTACAGGGAGAATAATTAATCAATGCTTTCTTTCCAAAATAAAAAAAGCACATGTACTCAAATCATATTTTGCTATGACTTAATCAGAGACAGCCATTAAATTTTAACACACTGGTGGGCAGGGCTGAGGTTTTCTTCAGTTTGTTTCCATCTCCTTAATGTATTGCTTGGCATGCAGCAGACCTGTAGAGCTAAATTAACAAACACGTGACTGAGCTATCTGGCAGGGAAGTAGGCAGAGAGGAGCAGTCTTGAGGGTGGTTGAATATCTACTGCAGGGGAGACAGCAGGCACAGTGCAGGCTAGCCACTGGATGCAAGTCTCTGTGTGCACCTTACCAAGCATCTTACTGAAGCTAGTGAGGTTGCAATGGTTTGACCTCCATTACCCAGGCTTACACAGTTGAGGCCACTTGCTGGGGTAGTTCTTCCAGCAAGAGACAGTGTGGGATGATGGAGGAAGGCTATCGGTAGACATCCTTATCTACCCTAAGGATGGGAGTGTGGAAACCTGGGCCAGATTGATACTTGGCTCCCAGACTGACTTCTGAGAGACAAGGTACTCTGGTTTTCTTGGAGGCCTTTAAGAGGAAATGGAACACCAACCATGGGGTTTTGTCCCTTATCCTGCTACCATCATAGGATAAACTAGTGTTTTACATCCCACTGGATGTGACAAGGCAGGATTTGGGGTCTACACAGTTTGAAAACCACTGGCCTATCAGAGTAGTCCATTCATTCTCAAGTTTCCAGAAACCCAGGGTTCAGTGTAGAGCCTGTGTGCTCCTGAGCTGCCTGGGAAAGGCCATGTCATCTTCTTCTCTAGGGCTTACCCAAGAAGGCCTGGTCTCCTCAGATACTCACCTGCACATGCTGCACACAAAGCATTTAGGGTGATAGGTGCGGCCCAGGGCAGAGATGACTTCACCCGTGATGAAGTCCCGGCAGCTATCACAGCGGGTGCCATAGAGCTGCTGATAGTCCTGGGTGCAGATGTACTCCTGGTTCTTGAAGAAGAAGCCCGACTGGGCCAGGCCGCATCCACATACTTGCAGAACAAGGAAGGAAACAATGGGATGGTAGCATGTTAGAGCTCATGGGCTTTTGGGTCCCCTGTATTAGAGTCATATGGAACTTCTTCAGAGGTAGATGCCTAAGCTTGGTTTGGACTCCCAGAGTCCACGGCTGGGTTTTCACACTGCCCAGATGATTCTGATGTATATTCCCTGGAGATCATGGACATTATACAGTCTTCTCAATATACTGAATTTCAAGGCCTTGCAGATCATGGCATGACACACAGTTGGTGATATCATGAAATTGAGAATGAATCACTTACTAAAAAAAAAATCTCCTGGGAACTCTCTGTGTGCTTGACTCTCCCTCAGGTCAAGAGCAGTGTGGAGATTGTAGGCTCCAAATCCCTAACAGGAGAGAATCGATTGGCAATGGGATGGAAAATGTGAAGCTTCTGATTGGTTCTTGCTGTGGCGAGAGGGTTGGTCTGTTTCCAGGCATGTGATAAAAAATACACAGTCCCTGAATTGCAAAAAGCTAAATGTGTCTGCAAAGAGAAGATGCCATACGTTATGTGTGACAGACCATGGGGTAGGTACAGACTGTGGGAGAAAGGACATCCTGTCAGTATGGAGGGAGGGATTGAAGCATTGATAATGCAGAATGTGACAGAGTACAGGCACAGGGAGTTGCCAGCCACAGTTGTATGTGGTGGGACTGGGGCACAGTGGAGTCTGCAGGGAGTGAAGTGAAGTCACACAGGACAGAATGGTTCCAGCCCACCAGGAGAAAGGCAACAGTTCAGCATAAGAAGTTCAGGTTTCCCCCATGTGGGATAGCTCTCAAGCCATTGGTTGGTTCTAAGAGTGAGATGAAAGATTCAGGAGTCCATAAAACAATGCAGGCATTGCCCTTACTCTTGGCTACTCACCAGACCTTGATGGTAACACCCTATAGCAGAACACAACACATGCTTTGATCCTAGGACTCAGAGAAAACAAGCTGATACACTGATTAGGAAGCTTTCTCCAGTGTGGCATTTTATAGAAATAAATAGAGGTTGGGTAAGAGAAAACCAGGTAGACTTGTAGGTATCTGAACAACTGAATTTATGGAGGAAACAAGCCCCACAGGGGGAATCTGGTGTGTGGGAGTAAGATCTCCCAATAGGAAGTTAATTTATGAAACCAACATATTAAGCTATAGGAAGAGGCTGTTTCTTCCAATGGAAACGAAAGAGTCCTGGTGATAATGAGACCCCAGCAAGCAGGTGAGTGCACCAGTTAAGCTAAAACTAGGATGGGTTAAAAATCAATCCAAGGAAGGTAACTGGAAAGGCCCTTGGGTCTTGTGTCTAGTCCTGCTTGTCTGCACCTATCTGGAGACTGTCTGATAGCTTGGCTTTCCACACAGTCCATCTCTGGGCGGAAAGAGCAGGAAGCCTAAGAGTAGTACAGTACTCAACAGGTATTCTGATTTTTGACATGGGTTCTCTGAGGATTTTGGTAGATATAAAAGGCAGCTCTCTCAAGTCTGGGCAATGGTTGGGGAACCAACATTTTCCAAACCTGTCAGTTTGGAGAACCAGCTTGTAATGGGTGATGTCACCTGAGTAATTACTATTTCATTACAGAGAGTTCTGCTAAAGAAGCCAGGCTAAAAGCAGGAGAGCCTTCCAGATTCGGGCAAACATATCTCGCAAGTGTTTGCTCACTTCTGTAGGCTGGCAGCAAACTTAACAGACAGCGGGGGATGGAGTGATCTTAGAATCAGATCACTGGGCTCTAGTCTCATTCCTGCCACTAAGTCTCTGGATGACCTTGAACTTGGTCCTCTCCTTCCTGGAGCCTCAGTTTATACTAAAGAGGCTGAACTTTTAGAACTGACCTGTGGGCCCAGGAGAAGAACTTGGGACTCAGAATGTGTCTGAACATTCTGAATTCAGAATGAAGTCTTGCTGGGCCAGGGTAAGGGAGGATGAATGGTGGGGACAGTGGTGACAAGAGGCCAGGAAGGTCTCAGCTTTCAAGCACCATGGAAATTCATCCTCTTAAACAATACCTGGCCTTGGGAGCAGGCAGAGGCAGAGCACAGGCTGTTCTGGGCATGCAGGTGGTGGATCAATTGCTTCATGGAATTAGTTGGGTCATGGCCTACTACCTCGTTGGAAGCAGCTCCTGTTTTTTCCCTTTTTTTTTCCTCCTTTGTTTTCTCTGCCAACTCCACCTTCAGAGTCATCTCTCCCAGTGGAGAACACCAGGAGGCCATGAGAAAACTTGGAACAATCAGTTCCTTCATTTCCTCCAAGGAGCTAGAGGAGGAAGTTTCTTGTGGGAAGGATGCAAAAGTTGATAAGAATCTAAGGGAGTTCTGGAAATACAGTAGGGAGCAGGGGATGGGGGTAAGTGAGAGGCTAACAGGAGCAGTAGAGCAGATGCATAGGAGGCCATCAGAGCCTCACACACAGGGCACGTGCTACGTGAGGGACTGGTAAGAATGAGGACAGCTGGGTAGCCATGAGGCATGCATACACACATATGTAAAAGTCTAAGGATTAAGCAACAAGAACTTGGAAGATGGGCGACTCAGTGGGTAAAGCGACTGCTACAGAAGGACTTGATACTCAGAACTCATGTAAAGCCAGACTAGTGGTACACACTTATAACCCCAACATTCCTATAGTGAAACGGGAAGTGTAGACAGCAGGCCTGGAGTATGAGTATTTAGCAATGAACAAGAGACCCCATCATGAACGCGGTAGAAAGTGAGGTTATCCTCTGACCTCTGACCTCTGACCTCTACTTGTGGAGTCCTTCGTACACACACACACACACACACACACACACACACTTGCACTACTTGTGGACTCCCTCACACACATACATGTGTGTGCATGCATACACACACATGCATGCACACATGCATGCACTACTTGCAGAGTCCCTCATACACTCATGCACACACACTCAAAGATTAAAAACAAAGCAGATCATATGGCTGGGCAGTAAGAAGGATAGATTACACAAACTTAGGACCTCTTATCGAGACTGCAGATGGATGTTATCTGTGAACACCTGACTAGAAGTAGGTCTCACACAGCCCCATAGCATGTGCCAAGGAGAAATACACCGTTTTGCAGGCTACTGGGCTTTTGTCTGCGGTCCTTGCCTCAGGTGTCACATGATTTTTAAAAGTTTCCCTCATTCTTTGAAGCTCCTTTGTAAGATAAGAGGGCTAGCTTGTTACTAAGGAGATATCAGGTGTGTGAGTCTAGGATTCTGCCAGAGAAATCGAGACGTTCAAGACTAGAGTTTATAAAATTTCAAGATTATTGTTAGAAAGGCCTGGAGTGCAATCTAATTCGATATTTAAAATGTTTCAATTGTGAAATATATAACACACAGAAACATATATTTGTATAGTTTAAGGAATAACAAAATATATGTCCACATGACTGCACCAAGTTTCTGAATTAGGCGGTTCTCAGCACCTGAGGAGCTTGTCTGTGGCCCTCCGATAGTGCCCCCTTCCCATATGAGCCCTGATTGGGTGTTGATTATGCTTTTGCTTTTCCTTATAGCTTTACCATTTATGATATATCCACACTCAGTAGATTATTTAGTATAGGCTGTGTCTGAGCGTGACATTGGTGGACCCTTCTGAACTTGCTAAGATTTGCTCAAGGTGGATGAAGCTACCAGGGCTTTCCCACTGCTGAGAACCTAAGCTTTAACAAGTGCTATTCTTATAAGTATACTGCTGAGAGCATCATTATTACCTTCCAGGTTGTTGTTGCTACTGTTGTTGTGTTGTATTTAATGTTCTCACCAGACCCCATAATACCACATTACCACCAACACTTGGGGACACCTGACTTGTCAACATGACCCATGTGAGACAACATCAGAGTGTGACTTTAAATTTCATTTCCTGATGATTAGTTAATTTGGGAATATTTTCATATGTTTATGGGCCATTTGTATATCCTGCATGGAAAAATGCTAAAATCTTTTACCCATTGAAACCTTTAGTTGCATGTTTCTCTCTTAGAGATGAGTCCCTCTCACCGGTTTCTGTTAACACCTAGAGCTCCTGTCTTCTCCTCTTTACATTTTCTGATGAATTCACACCGTCAGTTTTTATGTTGTTAGTTTGTCATTGTTTTCTTTGTGACTTGAATGCTCTGTGTTATATATAAGAAATGACTCTCTACTCCGACATCCTAAAAGGATGTCTTGTGGTTGTTTTCTAGAAGTTTAGTTGTATGGCTTTTCATATGGCTGCCGTCCCACCCATCTGGAATCATCCTTAGGGAGGGGCATACAGTAGGGATGTAATTTCCCCCACATGGATAGTTAATCATGTCTGTGTTGTTTATGAAGCAGCTTAATTGTTCTCCACTAGTCAGCAACAGACCAGTTTCCTTATGTGCCTTTCGCCTGGTTCCATATGCAGTTCTATTGGCCTGTTTACCCATTTTTATTCCACTAACTTAATAATGTACACACTAACAACAGGCAGGGATAGCAGCCAGGATGGGTCCTTGGCTTTGCCCTTGTTCTTCAGAGTCACAGACTCTTTACTTAGAATTCAATTTTAACAGACTCCTAAATTTCCATGGGAAACTTTACATTCTAGTATTTCTTTGCATCCACAGTTCATCCAGTATAGCACTGCCATCTTAAATTCGTTTTTAGATGCATTTGTTTTATTTTCTGTGTATGAGTGTCTCTGCCTGTACGTATGTCTGTGCACCATGTGCATGCCTGGTGCCCTCAGAGATCAAACGAGGACATAAGACCCCCTGGAACTGGAGTTACAGATGGTTGTGAGCTAAGAACCAAATCCTGGTCCTCTGCAAGAGCAACAAGTGCTCTTAACCACTGAGCCATCTCTCCAGCCCCACAATGCCATCTTTTTAATACCTAGCTCTTTAACTTAGATGAAGATATATTTCCTATGTTTTATAAACTTAGAATTTTTGACATAAAATCTTATGCAAGTTTATAAGATTGATATTTTCTCCCTAGTCACTCTGTCTCGAAGACCTTGTGCAACGCAGATAAGCACCCTACTGATGAGCTACAGTCCTGGCCCTCTTTTTTGACAGAGTCTCATTAGGTTGCCCAGGCTTGCCTAAAACTTGCTTGTTAGATAAGGCAGGCCTCAAATGCCTGCTCTTCCCGCTTCCACCTCCCAAGTACAGGCAGTAGAAAGGGCGTGGTGCAGCATACCTGGCTCATGATTTCCTTCTTGGTATTTGTTTTTCAAAAGGCATCTCTAAAGTATTAGACTTTAGAAGAATAACCACAATAACCTAGTCATTCAACGTAATAACTACTAAGGCAGCATCTGGGTTATGTGTTCAATTTTCCCCCATGACCTCTCCACCTTTCTCCATTTTGGTGATTGGCTGTTCAGTTCAAGGTCTTTCAAGCTCCCCACAGCACAATGGATCTTATTATCTTCCAGGCCCTCTTTTCTCCCATCCTTCTGTTTGCAATGTATTTCCTGAAGAAACTGGGTCACCTGCCCTCTGAGTTCTTTAGAGCTTGGGTTTTTCTGGCTGTACCTTGTGGAGCTGACTAACCTGCTCCTCATCTTACACTTCTGTGGCTTGACAGTTAAGTCTAGAAGCACCAATGGATGCTTGGTTCATTGTGCTTTTATGGTTTGGGGTAGGGATATGGGTATTACCAGCTATTGATGAGCATAGTCTGGGTTGGTAGAATTGGCCATTGATGAATACAGTCTGGGTGGGTAGAATTGGCCATTGATGAGCACAGTCTGGGTACATCACTTCATTGAGGGTTTGCAAACTTAAGATAGTCTACGTATCTAGTTCTTCGCTGCTGAACCCCCTTTCCTTTGCAGAAGAGTTTCAACTGAAGATCCAGTGGTTCAGTATCTTGGGGAGCTACAGGACCACTCAGCTTTTCACATGTTTTTTTTTTTTTTTGAGTAAGTTTTGGTCAGTTTCACTTTGACAGGATCATTTTTGTTGTTGTTGTTTTACTCAAGTTTAAAATCTATTATTCTGACACTGTTGAAAATGTTATATTTTCACTAAAACTATATGTTATAACTAGATGCACATTTATGTATATTTATGTGTGTTCTGTATATATATATATATATATATATATATATATATATATATAACCATAATGTTATGTTTTTACCTATAGTGTCTATTTTAACTTTTTTTTATTTTTTATTTTTTATTTTCCCGAGACACGGTTTCTCTGTGTAGCCCTGGCGGTCCTGGAACTCACTCTGTAGACCAGGCTGGCCTCGAACTCAGAAATCCGCCTGCCTCTGCCTCCAAAGTGCTGGGATTAAAGGTGTGCACCACCACGGCCGGCCTATTTTAACTTTCACACCATCCATTTGCATATCTCTTCTCTTAAATTATTTTTAATCACTTTGTCTATTAAATTTATATTCTAAAATAATCGCCTTTTGCTTTGTCTGCTGTGGTTTTTTTTAATGGTATCTACTGTTCCCTTCCTCCTGTTTTCCTCAGATTCATTTGCTTTTTAAACTTCTAGAGCTGGGTGGATATTCGGTTCACTAATGTTCAAACTTCTCTTCTGTCGTCATCATTAAGGCTATGCAGCCTCTTCTGAGATCCATGTAACATGTTCTGATGTATTTTATACATTATAATTTTATCTCTCATCACTGCTAAGCATCTTCTAGTTTCCATTAAGATTTTTTTTTCTTGTGATTTCATCTTACATCTCATCTCTTCCATCTTTGGGCTGCTTTCCTTCTGCCTACAGAACATATTCCAAAATTTCATCTAATGAGGGTCTGTTGAAACAAAATTCAGTCTTTTCTCCAAAAATGCTCTTTGAGCAGTTTCAACAACACATGATTACGCAATATAAAACTTGACTACTTAAACATATATAGCTCATCCATATTTAGTATACTTTAGCAGATTTGGTATTTTCATTGTATCCAAAATATACAATAAACCCATTAAAGTCAGTTCTTACATTTCTTCAACCTCTTCCAGCTGTAGGGAACCACTAATCTTGCTTATTCTGAGCAGTTCATATACATAGACCCAAACACATATTCGTGATGGGTTTCCTGCATGTTTCAAGGTTCAACTCTATCAGAGAATGTATTTTACCCCTTTCTTTTGCTGAATAATATTCTATTGTATAGACAGAATGTTTTATTTTTCAGCTCATCAGTTGATGGACATTTGAGAGTTCCCTTTCCATCCACTATAAGGAGCACTGCTATGAACAGTCATGTGTAATATTTTGTGTGTTGAGATTTCCCTTTCCATCCACTATAAGGAGCACTGCTATGCACAGTCATGTGTGATATTTTGTGTGTTGAGATTTCCCTTTCCATCCACTATAAGGAGCACTGCTATGCACAGTCATGTGTGATATTTTGTGTGCAATTATTTTCATTACTCCTTTTGTGCACATGTGCACATGTGCACACATTTGTGTATGTGGAAGATGTAGGTAGCTGCATGCATGACACAGGTGTGGAGGTCAAAGGACAACCTGAGCTGTTGGTCCTTAGGTCCTTCTAACTTTTGTTTGGCCTGCAGCTCTTTCCACACAGCCCGGCTAGCTGGTTCGTAAGCTCCTAGGAATCTGCTTGTCTCCACTTCCTCTTTCATGACCACTTGGATTAGCTCTGCATTTTACGTGAAGTTGGGGGATCCAGTCCTTTACTCTTGTCAACCCTCTCCTCAGACTGCTTTCATTTTTTCTTGAAATGAAAACCACCTAGGAGCGGGAGTTGGAGTTCTGAGAAACTGCCAGACAGTCTCTGAAAGAATGTAATGGTTTGTATTCCCGCCAACAGACAAGGGTCTCAATGTCTCTACATCCTCCTCAACACTTATATTAGGCTTTTAGAATTTTAGCCATCCTTACGTATAGGAACTTGTGCCCATTGTGTTTTGATTTGATGTCTCTGGATTCTAATGATATTGAGCATTTTTATGTGTTTATGGGACACCTGCATAACTCTTTGGAGAAATGTCATTGCAGATCCTTTGCCCATTTTGAAATTGGGTGATTGAAATTTGTTACATTATAAGAATTCCCTACACAGCTTGCACCCAGTGTTTGGCTAATATCTGATGAGTAAATATTTTCCTCTATTTGGAGCTTACCTGTTCACATTCTTAAGGTTGTATTTAGTCCAGGCATGGTTGCACACTCCTTTATTCCTAGTTCTTGGGAGGCAGAGGCAGGTGGATCACTGTGAGTTTGAGGTCAGCCTGGTCTAGACAAAGAGTTATAGGCTAGCCAGAGCTACATAGTAAGAACTTGTCTCAAAATATAGTCAAGTGTATATTTTGAAGCATAACATGATTAAGCTTTGATGGTGTTTACTTTTTCTTTGCTGGATGTCCTTTTATATTATCTGAGAAGCCTGTGTCATGCTCAAGGACAAAAAGATTTATTCATCTATTTTCTCTTTAAAATTTTACAGTTTAGCTCATATGTTTGCCTTTGAACCATTTTGAGTTAATTTTTATGTGTTTGTAAGAAACAGTCTATTTTTTGTCTTTTTTTTTTTTTTTTGGCCTGTGAATATTCAGTTTTCCTGGAACCACTTATAGAAAAGACTGTTTCTCTCTCTCTCTCTCTCTCTCTCTCTATCTTGGTACCCTTGTTGAAAATCAACTGGCCATCAATATAAGGGTTTATTTCTGGACACTTGATTCTGTTCTATTGATTGGCATGCCAATTCATGTGCTAGCACCACACTGATCACTGCTTAGCTTTGAGCAAGTCTTTCAAGAGGGAAGTGTTGGGTCCCCAATGTTATTTTTCATTGCTTGCTCTTTGTAATTTGATATGGAGTTTATGGACTGATTCATGCCATCTCAAAATGCATATATTGCAGCCTTGCCCTCCATGCTGATGTATTTTGGGATGGCTGTCATAAGATAATTAGGTTTAGGTTTGGGTGAGGTCTTGTGGGTAGAGTCCTGTACTCAGTAGCATTATTAGTTCCCCTATGAGGTCTCTCTCCCTTCCCTTCCGCCTTCTCTCTACCATGTAGACACTGTTGATACTGTGTGCTACCATTCATTTGTACATATTTACTATTGTAAGTAGTTTGTTTTTTTTTTTTTTTTAAAAACCCAACTTTATCTATTTAGTGTGTGTGTGTGTGTGTGTGTGTGTGTGTGTTGTGATGTAGTTCATGAATGGAGGTCAGAGGACAACTTGTGGGAATCAGTTCCCTCTTTCCACCATGTAGGTTCCTAGGATTGAACTCAAAGACTGGCAGATTTGTCTGCAAGTGTCTTTACCCCCTGAGCCATCTCAGCAGCCCCTGGAATTGTTTCCTCAGTTTTATCTTATTTTTACCGTTGCTGGGAATTGAACCCAGAACCTTGTGTATACTAGGCAAGTGTTCTACCACTGAGCTACTGCCTCTCTAGCTCTCTCAAATTTATTTTCAGAGTGCTCATTGCCAGTGCATAGACACACACATGGTTTTGGAATATTGATCTTGTGTTCTAAAACTCCCTATTCTCTCAGTTCTAATTGGTTTCCCCCCCATGCATTACATAGATTTGGCCATCATCTTATCGCAGTGGGGACTCTTTGCATCCTTTCTTCTCAACTTGTATACGTTTAATTTAATTTTCTTGCCTAACCTAATATATCATTGAACAGCAGTGGTGAGATCGGACGTTCCCCGCTTGTTCTTTCTCTTATAGGAAAATAGTCAGTCTTCTGCCAGTAAGTATGGTGTTGTATGTGAGGTTGCCTTTGTTCCAGGAAAGTCTTCTTGTTGATTACATAAACCTACTTTGACACGTTCTTTTCCCCTTTACCAGTACATGAAAGAGCATCCTACTGTTTTTTGGTTTGTTTGTTGCTATTAAAGTGTCAACTGTCAGCCTAGTTACCATTCATATGCAGATGGTCTGACTTATTTCTGGTTTCTTCTGAGATTATCTCTGTATCGTTGATGATCTGAGGTTTCACTCTGACGTATGCAGGCTGCCTCTTTTATATTTTCCTGAAGGGTTTTATTGTAGTTATTAGATAGCATATATTTTAATTATTATTAAATAATGAGTATTCTACTATGCACTCTGCTCTTCACTGTTTCTGTCACCTCTCTCCTCTAAGGTTTGTGTGTTTGTCTCTGAGTTACTCATTTTTCAATGCTAATTCTTTGAGGTCTGGAATAGAGCTGAGTTCCTTCCAAGAGGATTGTTATCAGCTTTTGCCGTTTGTCAAGTGTGAAACTTTATTTTAAATCTCTGACTCTGGAGAACACTTAAACTGATCTGAACCAAGCTACAGTCAAGATGGAAGCAACTCTGCATTCCTTACTCTCTTGTTTACCAAGTCATCAGTGCCAGCAGGGAGCAGCACTAGGGGCTGAGGAAACACTTCAAAGTCAACCCCTACCCTGACTTGGAAGCTGGCAAGATCCTGGTCACCAGACTCAACCTGGAGGAGCAAGCTGAGACCTGGTTCTAATGATGTAGGCACAAGCAGAAGGGCACCACTGAGCATGCCCCCTATCTTATCCTGACCAGCCTTGCACTAGTAGAAAACATGTGCCCTTGAGTCCTTGTCCTACCCTATCTGGCTCAGCCTCTGGCTCTACCGTTACTAGTTGTTTCACCACCAATGCCTGCAACAAGGATGGAGAACCAGGGATGCTCTCCATCCACCTGAGGAGACCTCTTCTCTGGTCAGTGAGCACAGGTGCTTCTACTGGGGTTGGTGGGTAGGGCCAGGTGGAAGTCTTCCTGGGACAACTATACTCCCTGGCTTCCCACAGTTCTGGAAGCCTTAAGGAGGCTCGGCATCCCAGTATCAAGGCAGAAATAGTATGCCCCACAATGAACCAATCTCCAAGGATCCCTGAGTCTATAGGGAAGCTGTCCTGTAGACCTAGCAGTTCACATCTGAGTTCCTAATCTGCGTGTGCTTGGTTGTGGCTATTATCATTCTGTTCTGAGAGGGCTCATATACCCAAGGCTAGCCCCAACCTTAGTGTAGCTAAGGAAGACCTCCAACTCCTAGTCCCCCTGCCCCCACCTTCCTACTTTAGAATTTTGTTTTATTTGGTAGTTGTTTTGTTTTGGGCCTAGAATTTGAAGTTTCCATTCCCTCCCCCCAGATGATGGGCTATTCAACAACTGTCTGCAAGATTTTCAAATGTTTTTTTTATTTAACATTTATTTTATTTTTGGTCCACCCCTCCCCCGTGCACTTTCGTTCCTTCTTGCTCTAGAGTTAGGGTTTTTGGTGTGTAGAGTAATGCTTCTCAATTCGCTTTGTAGGGACCCATTGTGTTTTCATTTCTATCAATGGCATGTTGATAATAACATTATTCATAGAAACAAAATATACTTCAACTCTTATAAAATGCACAGCAAATACATAGTATCAGTATCATCCATGAGTCACATAAAGGATGGATTCTTGACAGTTGCATAGAAGTCTTAGTGCCCTGTACCCAAAGGCAAGCTTCCTTGCTATCCTCTTTGGTTCCAGAGGCATTGCCTTCCCCCATCATGCACTGTGAGTAGGTACTCTGCTGCTGGGCCTCACGATGTATCTCCTATTACATCCCAGCTTTGGTGGCTCTAGCATGGTCTGTTTTCTCCATGATCCATTTAGACATAAAGGTGAGAGATTTTATCTCTGAGGCTTTGCACTAACCATCAGAATGAAACCTGGCACTGGCTGTTCTACCACCAGCTCCTGATTGTTTCTGACCTCTGCAGCTTCATTCCTTTCATCCTGGAGCAGTGCATCGTGTTGAAAGAGTTGTAACAAGCATGTGTAGACATTTCAGAATTTTAAATGAGGTGCCTATTAAAGGCAACGAATCTGCTTCCTTGTTAGCAAAGGAAACCCAAATCCCTGTCATTTGTTTTACTTCTAAGCACCTGACCTAGAAATATTCAGAAAAAAATAATGGTCTATTTTTCTCCTTAAAATCTCCATCAAAGGAGATTCTATAACCTCCTTGTGGTGACTGTCGCCATGGCTAAATTATTCCCTTCTCTGCGTCCACATCCTTGAGATCTGAGGCTTCAGATTTCCCCACAAGAGGCAAAGTTTCTCCAGGAGCTTGAATCTAGGTTGGCTATTGGCTTGTTTTGTCAATAGCAGGACATTAAGTATGTCTCAAGCTGGGGTGTTAAAGGTCTTAATCACGGGAGAGTATCTTCCCGTTGTGCTAGGAGATCTGACACCATAACATGAATGAGGCCAAGCCAGGCCAGACCAGGAAGTGAGAAGCCATGTGCAGGCAAAAAGTAACTGTTCACATTTTCTTTAGAAAATTAATTGCAGAGACACACATGACTCATCTTTATTGTTTTTATTTCCTGTTCTACCCCAGTTTCTGAGATGTAAAAATAGTCACTCACCAAAACACTTGTATAGCTCAATTGTACTAAAGGGTTTGCCAATTCTGAATATAAATATAAATTTAAACCATATGAATAAGATATATCCTATAGGTACTTCTATAAAATGAATTAGAGAACACAAAATACATAGTGTTCAATGCAGAGCCCAGTTGGAGCATAAAGGAAGGAATTTAGGGTTTTTCTTCATGGCAAGAGAAGCCAATCGCAGATACATGAGACTGAGGTAGTTATTGATAAGAAGAGATCTAGAAGTTTCCATTGACCATAAATTCAATATCAGTTAATGGTAAGGATTGGATCCTTAAGAAATCAAGTCAGTATGAGTCCCATCGACAGAAACATAGTGTTGCTGTGTTTGTCTGCCCTTAAGAACGGCGATGCATTCTTGGAATCATGATTTAAGAATAATATTGACAAACTAGAACGGGTCAAAGAGGAAGCTTCAAGATAATGACACGGATGGGAGTTATTTCAGATGAAGTCCAATTGGAGGACCTGTGATATAATTTGTCATGGGAAGCCCTGGTTACAAATACCAACAGCTCAGTCCTAGGGAACAGTGAGCAGAAAGTACACATCAAACTTTGAGCCACAAACCTAGGACCAACAGGTGCAAGTCACAGGTTTTAGATCAAATGCACAAGCATGGGAATATCTGTTTTGTGAGTTTGGCAGCCTGGAGGAAGGATGGGAGGTGCAGGAGGAGAGGTGTTTGTCAGAACCCTAGAGTGAAGTGGGCGACAGGACTCTCTTTTAGCTGAGCCCCTCTCCCTTCCTGTTGCTGTGATCCTTTCTGTTTGGGAACTCTGTGAGGCCGGGCGTAGGCTGTAGGACACTGTGAGTCAGCTCTTTGTGGGTAAAAGCTGTAGCACCAGAACATCTGTTTGCAAACGGCAAGCCTTAGGAAGGTCAAGGCAGATCTTTTCGTTCATCACTCTTAAGGCTTTAAGGACTTGCATACGGCCACAGAATGACTGATCATCTCAAAGCCAAACTGGGTTTACCAACGATAGCTTACACTATCATTCACTCTCCAGTTGATTGATAGTCACAAACTGTAGTCTTTAAAGATGTAGAAGTTAGCCTTAAGGATTGTCCTTTTCTCTTGGCCAGCCCCTGTTTCTTTGAGGTGGCCCAGTCCCCTCTTAACCCCCATATCCATCTACACATACATACATGCATACACACACACACATACACACATACACATATACATATATACATACATACATACATGTATACATACATACACACACATACACATACATACATGCATACATACACACATATACACACATACATATATACATATACACACACATACATACACCCACACATACATACATACATTTCTAATCTCACTAGACCCTCCCTCTGGGCTCCACACTGCCTCAGGGAGAATTCTCCAAAGAGAGTTCTGGCCTTTATACTATCTTAACAACTTGTCCTTCCTGTCCCCAGGCATGTGCTGGCAGGGGACAGTCAAGCATCTGAGAAGCGAGCTGAGAAATGGCCTCCTACCTTGACAAGTGAAGCATCTGATGTGGAAGTGGTTGTTGTGGACACGGACCACCTCCCCTTTGCAGGTGTCTCTGCAGCGGTAGCACTGGATGACATTGGAGCTGCCCCGGGGACTGTATGGACTCTGCTGGTAAGGAACTGTAGATAGAAGCAAGAGATCAGTGTCTAGGAAAAGTCAGTCATACGTCATCATAATCTTAACTAGAAGAATAAGAGGTAGGGAGGGTAGAAATTATCCCTCACCAGACTGAGGTCCTCAGCATATTATATATGCCAAACTGGGCACTGAGTGGCTCTGAGAGGAGTCTATAAGCCTCCTCCAACAGGCAAAGACTCGGGCATGCACATAGCTTTACCTTGCAACCCTAGAAGCAAACTGCTGAATGAAGAGAGACGAAAAATGGAACAGTGTACAGACATGTGCTGTATAAGGTCTGGGCCAAGGTCAGGTACATGACGGGGACCCTTGGCATCAGCTGGGAAGGCCCTATTGCCTGATGCTTCCCTGGCTGTGGTGATGACGCGTCATAGCCTGTAAACAGACCCACTGCACTGCCAGTCATAGGCTGCACAGACTGTCATGCATAGTACAGAATGCTTGACCATGATAACAGATGATTGGTACTCATTTTGTGTCTCCTATATTATACTTTTCATTGTTACTGTCCAGTTCCTTAAACCATGGGTCAAAGTCTCTGATGGGGTCATGTAACTGAGTCGGGGAGGACTGTAAAAGAAATCTAGCAAAAGTCAAAGATTTCTGAACATGTATCCTCCTCCTCCTCCTCCTCCTCCTCCTCCTCCTCCTCCTCCTCCTCATTATCATCATCATCATCATCATCATCAAATATGTTGTGAATTTAGTTGTTCCTGGCAGTGCTTAGCTGTGTTCCACTGTGAGACTTTACCTCAGCCTTGTCTTTGAACTATGAGCCCTGGCCACTGTACATGCCATCATACCATGCAGTGCTAAAGAAGGTTGGCTGAGACCTGAGACCATGGCATGTTCTAAACCACAGTGGTTTTACTGATTTACAAGGTCTTCTCCTCTCACAGAAACATAATAGCTTATGTATAGAAAACAAAGACTTCTGCTACTTCCCGACTGTCAGACCTCAGCATGCATGTAGCAAAATAAGTGTATTTTTGGGTTGGGTTGTGTTGGGATGTCTGATGTTAAAACCTGCTTCGTGGGTTGTTGAGTTCTACAAAGAAGTTGTTAAATCAGTTTCGACTTTGGATTAGGGTGGAATTTCCAGTAGTTTCTGAAATGACTGTAACAATACTTTAGAAGTTTTATACAACACATTTATGCAAAGTGCCACTGTCAGCACGGGCAGTATGGAGAGATCTATTCACTATTAGTCTCCCGTTTAGATCTGCTCATGGTTACTTTAGAGATCTCCTTTCCCTGAGATGTCATCGGTTGCTTATGTAGAGATGTAGGTGGATTAACCACCCTAAAATCTGGTCACTTGGAATTGAATAAGAGCTACCTGTTTGGACCACAAGACCTCAAGGTTGAAATGATATCAAGAGCCCGATTATAACCTGATATAAGTAACTTTGGTTTTGAGGACTCCAATCTCTCTTGTAGGTAGCCTTAGTCGTCTTTGATGAGACATTATTCAGTTCCTTTATTTCCACTCAAAGTTGGAGACCCAGTTAAACACCATCTGTTCATTCTCTGTTAGAAGGTCCACTCTAGTCCTGAAAATACCACTTACACATGCAGTCTTCATGGATGAGTGGATTATAAATTCTCTGGGACTCTCAGCAACCTTGAACTACAGAGGGATCCAGAGATCACAATCTTAGAGGTTCTAACCTACTGTAGCTGAAGTCTGTTCACTGGCATTTGAACGGTGACTTATTTGGCAGTGGAGTGCAAATGGAAATTGTGTGTGTGTCTTCCCTCAAGGAGCAGATATTCTATCTGTATCCTGTCTTTCTCTTCACCTAGCTGTGAGTGAAGGATGTCCTGATAGTGTCAGGATGCTAGAGCCTGCATCCATGCGAAAGCATCCAACATGAGCAAGGACCAATCTTTGTTGTCATGGCACCTGAGACCTTTTGTTAGTGCAGTAGAACCAAGTCTGTCCTCTTTGATCCATCTGGAACCTGGTGTTTTCCACAGCTAAATTGGCGTTACCAACATCATCCTTCCAGCCAGCTTCACAGTCAGGAGGGCTATGGTTTCTACAGCTCACCTCATCACTCTTCTCTGATTACAGACAATAGAACAGAGCTTCTGATTCTTTCCTCCTTACAAGTGTCCCAAATCACAAGTGTGCTGGAGAACAATGACCTGGCTATTTAGCCCTGAAACTGGACCCTGAGTATTTTGGTAGCTAGGGTTGGAAAAAAGAAGATCATTTAAAAAGCAAAAACCAATTACAGTAGCCTTGAACTCATAATTCTTATGACTTTCAACTACTAAGGTTATGGGTATCACCAAGATGCCTGTCTCGGTTTCATAATCTCGCTTTCCATTACTCAATATTTTCTTTTCTATCTTAAATTAAAGACAGAAAAGGTAAATCAAAGAAATGCATTTATTAGCCAGGTAAAGAAATCATTAATTCACTTGAACAAGTTAATGTGCAAAAGTCTATTAACTGCCCTGCAAGAGGCTGAGAAATGACTCATTGGTTAGAAGCTCTTGCTTCTCCCAGGTCAGGCAGCTCACAGTCTCCTGTAACTCCAGCAGCAGAGGATCTGATATCTTCTTCTGGCCTCTGTGTGCACCCATGCATGCACCCAGGTGTGCGTGTGTGCATGTGTGTGTTCTCCTGTAACTCTAGCTGCAGAGGATCTGATCCTCTTTGGACTCTGTGTGCACCCATGCATGCACCCAGGTGTGCGTGTGTGCGAGTGTGTGTGCCCTGGAACTATTGACTGGAATCATGACCACTATGCCTCCATAGCTCAAAACAATTCTCTTCACCTAGAACGTTTCATGAAACGTTCTCTTTAGTCTAATCCATTTTTCTTTTTGAGTTTCTGCTCCGAGTTCCCTGGAAAATATTCCACTCCCTTCTCTTCTTCGGTTTGTGAGAAAATATAAATCCCACTCATATGAGCAGCATGGTGATATACCACTGCCAAGGGAAGCAAAGCTGCGAGCCTGGAAATGAAATCAGAACAAATAGTACACCCATCCCCATCAGTGAGGAAAGCTTGGGAGGCTCTCAGATTCCCACCAGAACCAAAGCACATGTGCTCATTCCATGACTTTTATTCAATCTGTCCTATAGTTCAAGAAGCATCATTCAAGGTCAATTTAATTTTTTTTTTTTTAATTTAGGGAAGTGGAATTGTGGGCATAATCCTCCATCAGAACTCAGTCTTTGAGTCTGATAGAATGAGATAAAATTAGAGGGGTAGATGAGAAAGTGGACCTGTGTCCCTCCAAGCCCCACCCCTAGGATGAGGATGCTGGTGTGAGGATTCTGTGCACGGTCAGGGCGCCAGGAGTGTGCGGTGCTTCTAAGCAGATCATTAGCAGAAACCCATGCACCCTTGCAAGACCTCTTCCAGGCTGCTGATGGAGGCTGAGTATAAAAGGTGGGTTTGGGGTCTTTCTCTTGTTTTTATTTTTAATTTGGTTTTTCAAGTCAGGGTTTCTCTGTGCTAACAGCCCTGGCTGTCCTGGAACTTGCTTTGTAGACCAGGCTGGCCTGGAACTTTCAGAGATCCATCTGTCCCCGCCTCCCAAGTGCTGGGCTTAAAGGTGTGTGCCACGGTATCCAGCTCCAAGACCTTTTTATAACCAGACAGTGTCAACAAGACCTCTGGGGTCAAGGAGGTTGGGCTGAGATAGGCCACATATGCCCCTGCCCTGGCAGCTATCTTGTTTCCAGTGAGATTTTGTATTGTTGGCTAATTAGATTAGGAAATTAACCTAACCTTATTTTTTTGTGTGTAGGTATGTGTGGGGGACAAGTAGAGAGCATGTGTCCCCTCCCCACCAATCTGTAGCTCCTGCGAAATGTTGATTTATTTGGATTTTGATTTTAGTTGCGATGCCAGCAGACAGAACTTGGGGTTTTATACATGCCCAGCAAGCTCTGTCACTGAACCACCCCAGATCCCCAAATACTGAGACTGACAGTTGACTTTCTCCTGGCTACACCCCCCCCACACCTTTTACACCTTTTAAGTAGTGAGGTTCAGTCTTGTGGTTTATCACATTTACCTATGAGTAAAGGTCTTTTAGATTCCAAGTTGATTTGCACACAGATTTCCAAACTACCTCACCTGTAAGGACCCTGTCCTTGAGAGCATCAATGAAGAGAGGTGACAAGCCTCATGGGACAGTAGCTCTGTTTGTGATATAACTTAGTATTACCAAGTTTAAGCATATGGATTGGGTCATATATTCTCAACATGCTTTCAGGGAACCTCTGGCTTCTTTTAGAATTATTTGGGTGAGAGTCATGACTGGTATCAGCCGCTATCTAGCGGTGCATGCTGGGCTGGCAGAAATAGCTGCTATCTACATTGTCCAGTTTACCAGTCATCAGCTGTATGTAGTTGCTGGACATTTGAAAAGTGGCTAGCATGATCGAGAAACTAAATTTTGAGTTAATTTTGATTGCCATAAGCCTACATAGAAGTAGCTGTATGTGGCTAGTGGCTACCATATTGGCCAGTGTAAGTAAAGTAATCAGTCTCAAAAAGACAATATCAGGCGGGGGAAAAGAAATTAAGTCTGGTTGAGTTCTGTTAACACAAAAACAGCACATGTAAATTATCTCAGATATCACCTTTGACATAAATTATTCTCTTTTTTGAGATAGGGGCTCTCTAATGTAATCCTGAAGTTAGCTTAGAGCTCAGAGATCCTCTTGCCTCTGTCTCCTGAACGCTGAGATTAGAGTGTGTACCGCCTGTAATCCCGCACCGCCTCCTGGCCCCAATCTTTTATCCTCCTCTATAATTTTAAAATTATATTAAAGAGCCAATTTGTAATCAATACCAATTATATACACACTTACACATCCTGAATGTGATCTCAAAACAAAAACTTCTAAACTGTGTAAAAAACACTGATTTTCTTGGGCTGGAGAGATGGCTCAGTGGTTAACACTGGCTGCTCTTCCGAGGGCCAGGGTTCCATTTTTTAGCAACTACAGGTGGCTCACAGTCAAAGCCCTCTTCTAGCCTCTGAGGGCACTCCATACATGTGCACGTGGTTCTTAGACATGTACTGAGGGGCACACATACACACTTAAAAATCATATACATATGATCTATATATGCAAATAACATATTTTCTTTTATGTATAAAACAAATATATGTAGATATGTATATGTACACATATACATACATATATACCTAACATTTTCTTTATCCATTAATCTGTTGATGGGCACTTAAGTTGATTCTTTAACTTGGCTCTAGTAAACAGTTATTTCATGAACAATGGTGTGCACATATGTCTGTTGTATTCCTACATAGATCACTTCAAGTACATACTGATGAGAGGACCTCATAGGACATAGGATCATAGGACAGCTCTACATTTAGTCCTTGAGAGACCTACATGTTGATTTGTATAGTGGCTGCATGCATTTCTGTTCCCACCAACTGTGCGTGAGGATCCCCACTCCAGCCTCACCAACATTTGTTTGCTTTCAGTCTGATTCAGCACCCGATTCTACACCCGTGTTTCCTCCCTGAGTCTCTGTCTATGCCTTCATGTGCCTTTATCCGAGAGGGCTGGTAGTGACCTGGGTTTTGTTCCTCTCTCTGCTGGTGCTTAGTTTTCTGATTTTGGATAAATCCTATGATTTCTCAAGCCTCAGCTCTGTTCATGGCCACCAAGCATCGTAGACAATATGATTTATAAGGCTCATTCTAATTAACAAATGGTTTTGCCTTTGTGGTCTGCTTCTGGGTTTCTCTTCTCCCATACTCTATCCTCTCTACTAAATGGTCCTACATTTAAGCTAAACTCTGTTTTATGCTATCAGATTTATTAGTCTCCTTAAAAGTAGATAATGGCATAGTTTCCCCCATAAGCATTACAACCAAGAAGTTATATTCTTTCTACCCATGGGCCACCTGTGTAATCTTCTCTTCCTTCTCCCCAAGGGTCACTTGACCTTGGAGATAAAATGTTCCCATGTTTTAATAGAGTGTCTTTAGGATAGTCTTTAAAAAGTAGAGGCACCTATACTATGCTGGAGTCTAATTAAGAGAGCAACAAAGCTGACTTGGAGACAGTCTAACAGCTTGAATAATTGGCTAGAAGTGTAATAAAAACAGCAGAGTTTCCTGTTGCAAGGCGAAACATCAAGCAGAGGACCCACTGCTTCAGCAATGAGCTGCCAGTGCCCTGGGGCTCAGAGAAATGCACACCTAGGCGGGGGTGCAGGGTGTAGCAGCTGCCGCTCTACAGCTTGCTGACTCTATTAGAACCCAAAGCACCCTGAGTGTGTTCTCAAGTGTTAGCTAAGTACTGAGGAGACCCAAGTGTGCATCCTGGCACTCTGTAGGTAATGAAGTGGCTGTGTGAAAGGTCAAGGGGTTTGCAAAGGAATGGATCCAGCAACTCACAATGGGATGCTGGGTTTGACTTCAGAGTTGAAAAGGTCTTGTTGGAATGATCTGGCTTCCTAAGGTAAGACCATAGAGATACTAGTCTCTGCACTGGAAGAGGAAAAGCACATGGCACATCTGACTGCTGGCATGGGGGTTGGGGTGAGCTTTGGATTATAGTCTTATAACTCAATGGGTGTCTTACTGAGAAAGTTGCAAAACTGAGCCCTCAATTTCCCTATCTTTAGAATGGGGGTACCTCGGCACAGTTTGAGTAACTTAAATTGTGCTCGGGGTACTCTTTGACAAATAACTTGGGCTCAAAAAGCAATAACTATTTTTAAAGGCCTCCAGAAGTCCTGTATCCTTACCTTGAACCCACTGTAAAAACTGTTTCAAAATTACCCCTACTAGATAGCCACTGAACCTGACTCAGACAGTTCTCAACCCCATTGCTGGACAAATCCAGCAAGGGTTCCTTTCTTTCCCTTCTTGGTGGCTATCAAAATAAAGCCATTGCTTCCAGACCATCCGCCATCTTGAGCAAATTCTTCCTTTTCAGGAGCTCTCTGTTTTAAGGCTTACTGTGAGTTACAGAATGTATGAATTGGGCCCTTCCTGCTGTGGGAAGGAGACCAGATCTGTCTGTGATATCCCTGTGTATCTGAGCACATCTGCTGTTTCCAGGGGGGAGTCTGGGTATTTGTAGTGTGTGCTTATCTAGAATAAGTGAGTGACTGGTTGCTTTTGGTGACCTGGGAGGGTCATATCTCAGCCATGCCAATAATGTTCATTGAAGTAAGACCTTTGGAGCAGAAAGGGGCTGGGAGGTCACTCATGTGCTGGCCTGGGATCCCCATGTGGGCATATTCTTGTCTAGCAGTTTGCTCTAAGCACCAAGCATGCAGTATGTGTTCATCTCAGCATGCTGCTGTTTCCTTCTCAGAACTGAGTCAGGAAACCCCTGAACAAATGAATAAGCCGAGGCCTAGGGGAGAGGGGTTTGTCAACCTTGCATAAACCTCAGAGACTTGCCTCAGAGCACAAACGTGTGCTGTAGAACAACTGGACCAGAGCAGACAAACCAGAGGTCAGCTGGGCTGACGCAGAGCCCAGGCCATAGAAAGGTGTTCAGAGAGCTTACAAAGGTGAACTTATACTAAATCTAGTGGACATGCTGAGCTCTAGTGTTACATAAGTGGCCGGCGTTAGTTTACAAGATTTAGAAGCCCTGGTGAAACAAGAGGAGTTGGTGCAGAGGTAAAGTTTGCAAGGGCAATAGGTAAAATTCAGACATACTCTCTGTCTGGAAGCGTGCTCAACAGGCTGTGTATGTCCCCCCAAAGAGTTTCCTTCACTCAAGGGAGAACATCACTTTCCTTATTTTAGGAGGAAATGGAGGCCCGGAGAATGGAGGCTCCTTGTTCACACAAGTCACACAGTTAGTTAATAAGGGGCAGAGTCAGAGCCTGAAGCCAGCCAGTCTGACTCTGAGACCCATGCTCTGACCAGAGCAGTGGTCTGCTGCCAGATGCTTTTCTAAAGGAACGGTGATGCTGGACAGCTAAAGGAGCATCTACCTCCCTCTAACAGCAGCCATTTATGTTCCAAAAAGTCATTTATAAAAGACCCAGAACCGATGATTGGAGAATCCTGGAGTACAGAGTAGGACTCGTATAATTTAGCACCCTTAACAGAGGATGAAGAAACCATGACGGTTGTTCCCAGGCCAGGGCACTTCAGCCCTGAGCAGTTTCCCTGGCACAGGCAGAGAGAGCATGGCAGGTGTGCATACTGGTCCTCAAGAGAGGCCAACTCTGTAGGTGCTGGCAGCTGAAGCAGGGTGGAGCTTTGAGTCTCCTCAATTCCCCAGGTTTCTCCACAGATGGGCCTGACTTGGCCATGGTTTCCCATGTCAGCAGGTTGAAAGCACAGGCTGACACACACGAGGCCACATTAAAACCAACAGAACATCCTCTGCAGCCCTGCCAGGCTCAGCAGCACACTTCACCGCCATGGTTGTCTTCTTCCAGAGAGTGTTGTCAGTACATATGTCAGAGTGGCAAGCTCTTGGCCAGACACATTGCCCCTATCTGACAGTCACTGCCACAGGACAGCTACTGCAGGAGGACATGGGTTTGACCTGAAACAGGCTTCATTGACAGTGAGCAGTGAGCATCATAAAAGAGGAGGAGCATGAGTGGCTGCCACACACCCAGGGGCATGCTGATTTCTAATAATTCCCCTTCCCTTGGCTCTACTTGAATTAGGCCTCTCTCTCTCTCTCTCTCTCTCTCTCTCTCTCTCTCTCTCTCTGCATATATAGATCTGTTTCTCTTTTTTGATAAGTGGAAACCCTGTTTGAGTCACTGCACCCCTTCCTGCCTCCCCTCCCACCCTGTCTGCTGTTGGCTGTGCCTGTGTCCATGGGCTTTATCCAGACATCTGGCACTGGGCCTCTTCCTTAGGACTCAGTTTAAATGTGCCTTTTCCCTTCTTGTCCAGAGAGCCTCCTCCCTGTCCCTAGGCAGAGGAATAATCCTGTTAGCTGTGGGACAGGAGCCCTTTCTGTCCTCCTTAATTTATGCTTTGTGCTGAACATCTGAATTTGCAGTAACCCCCCCCCCCCCTTTCTTCTGAAGGCACAGGCCTCGGAAATTCTAAAGTCAGGAAGCTGCTCTCTGTAGACCCTGCTTTCTGCTTTGCCCTTCCTGACCCTGAGGCCTAGTTTGCTGAATGGAAGGAATTCACCCAAGTGGGGTGGTGAAGGAAAAGTCCCCTCGATGCTCCAAAAATACTGTTTGGCCATCTTGCTTATGGGAGTCTACTAACCCGCTGTCCAAAGCTGTTTAAGAATAGTGAACAGGCAAGGGTGATGGACAGAGAAGGGAGACTCTACTAGGTTTCTGCCAGTCTTGGGAAAGACTGGGCTTTCATTGAGCAATACCAGTTCTTCTATCCCTTACCACCTTCACAGACACCCAGTCAGTAACATGTAGAAGGCTAGAAACGTTGATAAAAGTGGCTAACATTAATTGTGCAATTACCATGTGCCAAACCTGTGCTAAGTGCTTTGTGGTCTTCACATCATTTAAGTCTTGAAACAATTCCGTGACACAGACTCCACAGGGATTCCAAGGCCCAGAGGAGATGATTGTTTTGACAGAAGTCATCATCCAGCTAAAGGCTGGAGCTGAGTGTGCCAGGCATCAGCCCACCCAGGAGAGGCTCACTCTTCTCTTCTGTCCTCTCTCTTTTGGGGTGGGGGGTGTTCTCAGCAGTATCTCCTGTCCAGAGCATCCCGAGAAGAAAGACAACTGCTCTTCTCCCTGCTGAGTCTCCAGGACCTCAGGCCTGCCTGGGCATTGCCAACAGGAAAGCGTGGCTGTCTTAATCCAGCCTGGCAGCCCCTTTCTAGGATTTCATTGCAGTTTATCTGAGAAACTGGTTTTTGTCTGGGGCCCTGGGAACCATGTTGAAAAATGGGGACCCTCAAGAAATTAGCAACTGTCCACATGCTCTGAGTGACTCAGTCCCCTGGTCCCTGAGCCAGAGGCTTCAGTAGTTATACAATGTTTGCTTCCCGAGACCCTGGCAGGCCATCAAGCTCCCATATTCTGCAGAGAAGTCCTGGGAATATCAGCTAGCAAACTGAGCCCCGGGACTCAATGGTTTTCTCATTAGAGTGGAAGGACTCTGGAAAACATCTAATTTTCTTGAAATACCCAGAGGTTTCTAAGCTCCCCCCCTCCAGAATGCTAATATATTCTGTCCTGGTTGTTAATAAGGGAATTTCCTTGGACCAGCTGTTGTGTGGCTTAGACACATCTCCCACACATGCTTTATTTGGGTGGCCTAGTATTTGTGTTTAGGGTCTTGTAGATCACTATGGTTCCCCCCTCCTCCTTTTTCCTTAGCCATGATTAACCTCTCTCTGAAACTGTAGGCACTCAACAGCTCTGGGTTGAGATCCCAGAGGACCTATGTAGATGGACTGAGCGCCATGGCAGTCGAGGTAGATCTCTGCTATCCCCAATCTGATCTCCAGGGAACCTCTACCACAGTCTGCCCATCTCTGTCTTTACAGATACAACCTCGAGGCTCAGAGAAGGGAAGAAGGCACCCATGGTCCTCATCACGGTAGCTATATCAGAACTGAAGGGAAACACTAGGTTCCAGGACAAGGACATTTCATCTGAGGGGAGGGCACAAGTTTTAGAATTACTGAAGCTATTTAAGCACTCACAGCTCTGAGATAGTCGGGTTTCTTGAGACCCTATTTGGTGTGTAAGGTCCTGGCCCAATTGCTCAGAGTCTTGCAGTGCTCCCCTCAAGGCCTTCATGCTATTCAGTAGAAACTCATCCCCAGAGCCTGACCTAGCTGTAGGCCTCCCCTCCCCCAGGTTATGAGGGTATCAACTCCTCTTCCAGCCTCTCCTTTGCTATCCACTCCTTCCCCTCCCATCCCTTCCCTCCATCATTCCTCTCTCTGATCTTTGCTGCAGTCAACTTTTTGGGAAATCTCAGTATTTCCCCTTCCCTTTCTGGGCTCATGTTTTCCCCCTGTAAGGTTAAGAGCTTTCCTTCAGATTCTGTATAATTGGACACAGAGCAAGTACAGGTTGCAACACACAGTGCCTTTGGGGGCAGGTGATAATATGGAAAAACAGAACCAAGAAATCCAAACTGAAAAGACTAGCTACCCAAAGTGTGTGTGTGTGTGAACCTTATTTGTCCCTAGGAACTACGGTCGTGAAAAAACATATGTCAATCCCAAAGAGGACCTGTCTGTGAAAACTAGATTCTTCCTGTGGGTCATCATTTTGGGTCTTTGCATCTGTATAGGCAGATGACTACAAAGTCACTTTCAATTACGATCTGAGACAAGCCATGTGCTGTCCATATGCCTGAAGGACCTAGAGGGACAGCATATTCCTGCAATGAGGTCTTACAGAGTTCCTGGCTGGAAAACGAAGCACCACAGAAGCTTGTTTTACTCTTCAGGTTTCATTATTTACTTGGGCGGGCAGTGGTTTTCAAACATGGTTTTGGGCCATGACCCACTGGAAACATTTCCTTTTGCACAAAGACCCAGGATATAAGTCTGTGAAACAAGGTGCCACTATGAAAACCCACCGTGCACAATACACGCTCATGTATTCTTCCAGTCCACACACCATTACTGTTTCCATTTTTTGTAAAATGCTGTCTGCTGCCAAGATCTGCTAATGGGTTGTAGGAAGGCTGTCAGAGGTGGAAAGAGAGACAAAGATGATTCTAACTACACACTGTTTACTGTGGCAGCTAGCCATTGGTTATGTGGCTATTTAATTTAAAGTTTATTAAGACTCAACGATCAGTTCTGAGTTGTACTAGATGACTCATGTGCTCAATAGCTTCACAGAGTACTAAGCTGCTATCCTGGATAAGACAGAAGTGGAGTATTTTCCTCATTCTAGAATGTTCTATTTGAGCTCTGGTTTAGATCTAGCTTCATCATTTTGCTAATAAAGAATCTGAAAGTCCAAGGTCCTTCAAAGAGGGCTGTGAGATGAAGGCATATGGAATCAGAACTAATTGAAGCCCCAAGGATGTCTCCCAGTAGCTAGGAGCGATTGACAGGAGGAGCGGCTTTAAAGAGTTATCCTCACTAAAACAGTCATAGTTTCAAGTCGGAAGCCTGCGTTCTGCATGCAAGGTAGTGGAGCCAAACCTTAACCTTCATAGGCAAACAGAAGTCAGCTTCCATTTCCTACTGGGCAAGCACGGAGAGAGGTAGGCCACAGAGCCTGTTGGACCAGGGTTCAGTCCTCTCTAGGCTTTGTCTCTCACAGGCTGTGAGTGTGAGCAAGGGGCTTCATGCCACCGAGTCTCAGAGAGATGGAATAACGGTATTACTCTTGAGGATTTTCAAAAGAATCAGAAAGCATAGCAAAAAAAGCTTGTCATAATAATGATAATGATATTACTACTAAAAGGTAAGCATCAAAGAACCGTAAAGATGAGGACACATTTTACCCAAAGGAAGGTCCAGGCTACAGTGAGGTATGTGGTGATAGTGATGGTGATGGTGATGGTGATGATGATAGTGATGATGGTGGTGATGATGGTGGTGGTGATGGTGGTGATGATGGTGGTG
>JADRCH010000015.1:13565734-13622824 GCA_019843965.1 Rhynchomys soricoides | reverse complement strand
TGTGTGTGTGTGTGTGTGTGTTGTATACCAAGGCATCACAGAGAGCACAGGAAGGCCAGAGGACAACCTTGTGGAGCTGTTATTCTCCATCCTCCTTTACATGGGTGCTGAGGATTGGACTTAGGGCATCGGGCTTGTAGGGCAAGTTCTTTTTCCTGCCAAGCCACCTTGCTGGCCCTCAGAAAGAGATGGCATTTTTATAGTTATTAATAAGTTGCTGGTCCTTGACTTGTAGGTCCTAGAAGTTAAGACATAATAAGCAGTGAAGAAAAAGAAGAAAAAAGTCAAAAGACAATAGAGGAAAGATAGAAAAAAACTTTTAGATATCATTTATAAGGGAAAAAATGGAGAGATTTTTAACACATCAATTGGCCAAATCCCCCCCCCCCTTTTTTTTTTTGAGAAAGGGTTTCTCTGTGTAGCCTTGACTATTCTGAAAGTCACTCTGTAGACCAGGCTGGCCTTGAACTCAGAGATCCACCCGTCTCTGCCTCCTGAGTGCTGAGGTTAATGGTGAGTGCCCCTGATGCTACTCCCATCAGGCCCAAAATGCACATGTGAATTTGGGAAACAAATGATCATCTCAAATTTCAAATTTAATTTTTACAATATGGAGGGGCAGGAGGAAATGTTTAATCTCTGTGTGTATGAGCAAGAGGCTCTCGATAGTGGCTTAGCCTGTGTATAACACCCTGCAAACAGCTTCTTCTTCTTTTTTTTATCCATAAATGTAGTGGACATCTGTTGTTTTGCCTGCTCAGCATCTGTTCTCAGCTTCTTGTTGCAATAGTATCTCTTTCCTGTGAGAAGCTATTCCATGAAATCTGGGTAGGATTGACATTGTCCCAGGACGTAGTGGCCAAATAGTTTGGACCTAGCCCATCCAGAGGATGCTAATTCCTTTCTAGGGTTTTGGCAAGGCACAGGGCCTAAGCCATCCTGAACTTTGATTTCTGTAGTTGCTCTTGAGGAAGGAAACTGCCTTATTGAGCCAATAGGGGACAGTTTTGAGGGATTTGATGCTATCTGGGGATGGTCTCCATTTGGAGAGAGCTTCAGAACTGAGTGTGAACAGATTTCTGAGTTCCCTGTTTGAGTTTGTGGATCCTCTGGATGTTCTAAGTATCAATATGGGACTTTTACCTGTGCTGGATGGTTTTATGTGTCATCTTGACACAAGCTAGTCACCAGAGAAGGAGCCTCAGTTGAGGAAATGCCTCCATGAGATCCAGCTGTAAAGCATTTTCTCAATTAGTGATCAATGGAGGTGAGCCCAGCCCATCATAGGTGGGGCTATCACTGGACTGGTGGTCCTGGATTCTATAAGAGAGCAGGCTGAGCAAGCCAGAAGACACAAGCCAGGAGACAGCACCCTTATATGGCCTCTGCATTAGCTCTTGTCTCCAGGTTCCTGCCTCACTTCGAGTTCTTGTTCTGACTTCTTTTGGACATGAACAGCAATGGGGAAGTGTAAGCTGAATAAACCCTTTCCTCCCCAGCTTGCCTTTTGGTCATGGTGTTTTGTCACAGCAATGGAAGCCTAACTAAGACACTACCCTCCTCTCCCTTTATAGAAAGATAAGAGTTTGAGTTGAGGTTTTGTTTTTTGGAGATAGCTATTCTAATACTTAGTTTTCCATCCAAACTATAACTTGCCACCAATTTAAACAGAACAGGTATTTCAGGGCCACTTCATGCTGGAGTACATGTATGTAACAAGACTCATAGCTTAACTGAGAACATGGGGGTAATCCAAGTAGATCTGACTTCTGTCTGTCATGATGCTGGCTCTAGTGTGGGGGAGGATGGAGATAGTGCTGAATGAGAGGAAGGAGACCCAGCGGCTGCCTTCTCAGCAGCCATTGCTCCCTTTTGCTTCCTGAGCTTCTTTCTTAGTGGACCCTCCTCAGAGAAGCCATGACTTTCAGAGAAGGTAGCAAACTTTTCCAACTTGGGTGATAGACTCTTGACTGGTGAGTATGGATCTTAGTCATTTCCTTCCTTTGCCAATGGGTTGATTTAAGTAAAGCCATGTGATGTGATACTAGCCAATGAGACACCAGAGAAAGCGTCTAGAGGTTGGGTGGATAGAACTGGGTTCTAGGAACACTTTCTCCAGTGGATATTGTTATCCATATGCAGTGGTGGAGTTGTGTGTGTTCATGTTGAATTCAAAGTCACTTCAGACAGAAAACCATCTGGGGGCTTAATGGTACAGATGGGTGCTCCAACCCTGGCCCTCCCTTTGCTTTCTGCAATATACAACAAACATATCTAGATTGTTAAGGCCAGTCTAGCTTCTGTTATGGGCCCAGCATCTGTTGCTGCACCCAGAGGACTGTGATCTGGGAGCATCTCAATAGTTGGGGAAAGTTTGTCAGAACAGCTCTGGATAGAAACAGGAGATCTGGAAGAGATAAGTGGGGTCCTAGAGCATAGGCGACGATGGATAGGAATCAGAACACTTTCCTCCAAGGCTCTTTTCACTGTATCTTTCTCAAAGTGGTCAGCTGACTACTACTATAGGCTTTCCTGGGCTAAGGATTGTTAAAATATAGGTGATGGCACACCAACTCAGACATCACACTCTGAACAAGCTCCCCCGGACATCTCTTTACTCACCCAAGGATGAGAACCCTTGGGTTAGTAACTGGAAAGCAACACTAAGCACTCCTTAGTGCGAAGGCAAGAACACAGATAGCTTTATCAGATAGTGTGCCAGCCTCCTCCTGGGTACTACAAAGTATATTTCTGCAGTGTGTTTGCCAACTTTCATGAATGTTTGAAAAAAAATCAACTGGCATTGAAATGCTGTCCTACTACTGCTAGATTAAACACACTTCATTCTCTCAGTCATGACAGATGGTTTTCTTCTCTAAAGTTATCGTTCCTTTTTTTATTTTAAATTATTTTTTATTAATTCATTGACTACTTTATACATTGAATTTTGAGCATAATTACTCTCCTCCAACACCTCCAAGACCCACCTGTTTGTTCTATACCTACCCAAATTTATTCCCTCCTTAAAACAAAATCCACTGAGTCCAGTTTGTGCTACCCATACACTCTTGGATGTGTGAGTGTGGTTGACCTACATCCTTAAAGAAAACTAACTCTCCCTCTTCCAGCAGCTCTAAATTACCCACAGATCCTCAGCTAGGGGGGAAACTTCACGCCTGCCTCCCCTCTTCTCTGGTCTAAGCTTTTGCATGTCTTGTGCCAGCTGATACAACTGCTGTGAGTTTGCATGTGTAAGTGCCCTATTGTGTCTGATAAAAACAGTGTTTCCCTACATCCATCCACTGCCTCCAGCTCTTACACTCTTCCCTTTGCCTCTTCGGCAATGATCCTTGAGCCCTGGAAGAAGGGAGGTATGATGTAGACATAGACGTAGACGTAGACGTAGACGTAGACGTAGACGTAGACGTAGACGAAGACGAAGACGAAGACGTAGACGTAGACGAAGACGAAGACGAAGACGAAGACGAAGACGAAGATGTAGATACAGATGTCCTATTTAGGGCCGAGGACTCCATTCAAAGTCTCTTATTCTTTGTATCTTGACCAATTTGTGGGTCTCTGTGTTAATCTCCATCTATTGCTAAAGGAAGCCTCTCTGACGAGGTTTGAGAAATACAGCAAGAACCTGTGTCCAGACAGGTTATGGGTCCAAAGGGAGAACCTGCGACTATTGCTTTGACTCCTAATGACTTAGCCTATACTTGCGGTCATTCTTTTAGGAAGAGTATTTTGGGTGCCCAGTTGTAGCCATCTCTTACCAGGCAAAGATGAACAGCCCAGGTGGCCATACTGGGAGAGAGAAGGACAAAGGTGTTTCTCCTCACTGTCATGCATTATAAGCCTTGGACTTTGAGGTCTCATAGCCAGCTTGTGTTGGTGCCATTTGTGCAAACAAAAGCCACCCCTTGCCACTTTCTATTCTACTGCATTGTCTATCCACTACCAAGCTGCATACAGACAGATGAATTTCTGTATCTTTCCAGGTCAGCCTCTCTCCGTTGCTGCCAGCTCCATTTCACTGTGAACATCACTCACCACGGTCCTCTCTACCCCAACTCTCTTCTGGACCACCAGTTCTCAACTAGGAACAGCTCCCAGCCAGGGTTATTTGGTGATAATCCAAACTGTGGTGTGTGCAGGCATGTTACTGACACCTGGCACTAGTAATTATCCAACAGCGAGTACGGCAATTCCTCCTTCACCTCTCGACATGGGATCATCTGGTCTAAGATGTATGTCAACATGCATGCCTTTAATTCCAGCACTTGGGAGGCAGAGGCAGGCAGATTTCTGAGTTCGAGGCCAGCCTGGTCTACAGAGTGAGTTCTAGGACAGCCAGGGCTACACAGAGAAACCCTGTCTCGAAAACCAAAAAAAAAAAAAAAAAAAAAGGAAAGAAAAGAAAAAGAAAGAAAGAAAGAAAGAAAGAAAAAGAAATACTGTTTTAGATAGAACTCCTCCGTCCCACAATTCTCAGGAAAAATGTTGTCTACCAGATCCCCGCAGCAGTGTAAACTCTGCATCATTGGTTCTCAGGGTCCTGGAGGTCTCTCTTGATGGTTTTCTTAGCAGGTACTCATATAATTATTTGTTTGATCTCTGTTTCTCCCAAAGACTCCAAGCTTGATAAAGGCAGAGGGTATTTTTGAGCTCAGCTCTGTAGTCTTAATGCTTAGCATGATTTCTGGCATATGATAACAAACAATAAAGATTTAAAAAAATTAAAACAAGCATACTTAATGCACAGCCATGTGCAAACTTGAAACACAATGATTAGCATAGCTTCTGTCTATGAGAAAGTGATATTCTTGTAGAGGGCACCTGGAAGGCCATGCCATATTCTCACTGAGCAGAGTTCTGCAGACTAAGGAAAGGTAGTCAGAATCCTACGATGTCAACAGTTCTGGAAAGTCTGGGTCTGTGGACTCCTCTGTATTCTTACACTTTCTTATGAATACTAAAGAGCTTTAGTCCATATCAGTTATATCTATAAAATACTTACCATATGAGCAATCATATCTGAGGAATTAAAAAAAAACAACCCACAAGTGCACAGATTCCATTAGCTGTCAGAGCAGTGATCTGACCACACATTGCCTCTGGAAACCTCTGCTGTTTAGTTATGAGCCAACGAGGAGGAGAATAACCTAAGGTCTGTATGCAATTCATGCTGATTTCCTAGATTCTTCCGAGGGTCTCAGGGACTCACAGAGATTCTGGAACACCTTTGAAAGTGTTGTACTATATGATACATTAGAGGGATGAAATCCCACAAAGAAATCACAGCAAGCTATTTGGAAATGCTATCTAAGCTAATCCATACAAGCTGGATTGCAATGGGATATTACCCAAACCCATATTTTTTGTGGGCCTACTACATAATCCCATAGCACAAAGCTAATACCCACCTATCTTTGTGAACAGTTATGTGGGACACAATTAATTTAGTCAGACCATTCATTGCTTATGATAAACACCTTAAGGAAAGAAGGGCTTGCTTGAGGCTTATGATTTCATTGTTTTGGGTCCATGGATCACTCAGTCCATTGCTATGTGAGTTTGTAGTGAGGCAGACATGACAGTGGCAGAAACTTGTGGTAGAGGAGACTGACTGCCTCATGGTAGCCTGGAAGCAACAGGTGTCAGGCTCTGCCATCTTGGATGGTGTGGCCCACACTCAGGATGGGTCTTTCACTCTTATTTAACTAACTTCTCTGTTAATCTTCTCACAGACACACCCAGAGGTGTGTTTTATTAATGTAGGCTTCTCTAAGTCCAATAAAGCTGACCTCAAGATTAAGCACCGAAAGAACCATCTCTACTCACTGACACATCATTTATGGTGGGTCTCACATTACAGTTGCAGCAGAGACCATGCGACCTACGAAGCCCAAGGTATTTATCATACAGTTCGTTGTAGAAAAAGTGTGCTAATTCTTGTTCATTGGAATGCAAATGTTAGGAGGGTGTAGTGACACACACCTTTAGTGCCAGCATTTGGAGGCAGAGGCAGACAGATCTCTATGAGTTTAAGGCCAGCCTGATCTATGTAGTGAGTTCCAGGATAGCTGGAGCTACACAGTGAGGCAATGTCTCGAAAAAATAAAATAATAAAATAAAATGTAAAATAAAAATAAACTGTGAAAGTTGAGATTTCAGCCAACTCTAAACTTGATATTCAAAACTTGAAAAATGTATTTCCATCTTAAATCAAGTTGGGGGTTCATGACTAAGGAAGGAAGGTGGGAACAAACATACTTCCATCAGGTGGAGTAAAATGACCACCACTTTGAAGACTTTGTCCCTACCTCACCAATATTCAAAAGAATTTGTAGTAAGTCACTTACCCATTTTAGCATGCTAAGTAAGTTGGCCATACAGAGAAAACTATCCCCAAGTCAGAGATACCCAGATGGGTGGCTCCCAGTGTAGTGTGCGTCCTAGATATGGTGAGGTTGTGAGGTTATAGAGTTTACAGAGCCAGAAACCAGATCTTTGGGTATCAGATGCATGATTACATCAGGTCAAGATGCATAAACTCAGTGCTAAAAGGGACACATGGGTGATATAGTTGTGACAAGATAAAGGGACCAGCAGGTTATCCCAACTCAGTTTCAACTGATTCCTGCCCTGTAGGGACACAGGTTCAGTGAAATTGGAAACTTGAATTTTAAAGTAAAACTCCCAGGTTTTTATATTTTGGCTCAAATACCAAAGCAAACAAAAATAAAAAAGAATATCCTCAAGCCAACTAAAACACATTTGCGGATTTCTTTTTTTACTCAGACTATGAGGATGAGATAAACTTTAGTCTTCTTGCCAGCTTAAATACGCTTTGGTTCTAAAAGAACAAAAGCAGCCCTTTCTATTCAGTCAGACTTTTGCTTTGTTTTGATTTTCACAGCCTCCTGTTATCTCATATTTTTGCTATTGAGTAGCAAAGTCAGGACTTTTGACTCCAAGTGTAGTGCTCATGTGACAGCTGAAGAGACACCTGCACGCTGCAGAGGGGACTGGGTGGAGCAGAAAGGACAGTGGGTGGTGAAGCCTGGAGAGTTATCTGTGTGAGTAACTAAGGAGAACTCACACAGTGGGAAGCATAGACTTGACCCAGCAGCTGTCACACAGAGCATCTCTGCAGCAGCTAATCCATACAGGCCTTCTCTGGACTTCAATGGTAGGGACCAGTGGACACTTGAACTGGGTTCTGTTCACTGGGAAAGGATTAAGAACTTGTGCTGTTATGGGGTCAAACAGCCATAATCACCAAGTCAGTGAGCAGGCACGGCTGTATTCCAAGCAAATAGTGACTGCAAAGACAGAAAGTAGGTCAGAGCTGGTCCTCGGGCCATAGCTTGTCCATTGTTTTAAAGAGATAGATGCTCAATAGTCTGGCAAAATAGGTGTGCGTCTATTCTGTGCCCTGATGCTACCCATCCTTCAAGGCCAGCTGAGAGGCTGTTTAGCTGGGTTAAATTGACTACACAACACTGACAGCCCCTTCCCATTTTGAGATGCAAAGATGCTTTTGTCTCAGCTATAGGGCTAGGACCCCTAATGGAATGGGGGCAAACCTCTAGCAAAGAACTCCCCCCCCCAGCTGCAGTTGCCAGTTCTGTAACTGAGCATATGTTGGTGGGAGCTTCAATGCAGAGTGAGCCAGTTAGAAGACAAGGAAGGGACAGCCAGCAGATCTTTCTAGTTAGAGTCCAGGCTGCTAATTACTTTTGTAAAAAGAAATACATAAACATGCAGATGGCAACTGTAGTAAATATGATCTTCTACATATAAATATAAAAATTCTACCCACTCTTCAAGGCCTTTCTCATATGCACCACATTTCTAGAAATAGTCTCTGGTTCTCCTCTCATCCCCACTCCACATATGAGCTACTTTTCCTTGAAATCTCATTCAATGAGGGATAAGCTATGCTGTCAGACTTGAGCAGGCATCTAAATTCTTGGATGTCTTGTCAAGACTCAGATGGCCAGACTCCATCCCTGTGGTTTCTGGTTTAACTGCTCTAGAATGAGGGCTGAGAAACCTGCCTTTCTCTAGCCAATTCCTACGTGATGTTAATCATGTGACTGAAGATCACACTCTGAAAACCTCTGTCCACTGGCACGGTTCTCATGCATAATATGGTGACTTGTGCACTTGTTCCATTTTGCCATCAGATTGTAAGTCATTTGAGGAGGGTTGTGTGGAGACTTGGAGATTCCTTGTGGACATATGATAAATATTTGAATCACCCAGAGATGGGACAAGGAGCTAAGAGTTCTTTCCTCAGGATGAACTTGACAGCTGTTGCCTATAGCAGGTGTTTCCTGAGGCTACAAAGAAAGTAAAATGCACCAGGTTTGTTCCCATGAAGTAACTAGTCAGGAGATTCCTGTGGTTATCTTAATAATCACATGATCATTTGGGTGGAAGACCAAAACCCAAATGAAATCCATTAAAATGTTATACAACCTTCAGTGCACATAGTGTGGTTACAGATTATACAACCTTCACTGCACATAGTGTGGTTACAGATTAAATAACCTTCAATGCACATAGTGTGGTTACAGATTAAATAACCTTCAATGCACATAGTGTGGTTGCAGATTATTCAACCCTCACTGTACATAGTGTGGTTATACAGACAGGACGGAGGGAGGGGGAGAGAGAACAGACACACTGAAGGTTGTCTACATCAGGAGGGATTGCCAATAGGCTGAGTCATGAACTCTCTTTTTTCATTCATAGACTGAAATCATAACCACTAGCACCTCAGAGTTTTAAGGAGAAGATTAAATTAAAGTGAAGTCACGAGATAGACTCCAATCCAAGAAGAAGAGATGAAGACACAGGGTAGATGATGGGAACACGTGTGTGAGAAACATCATCGGCAAGCCACGCAGAGAATCTCAAAAGCAACCATGCCTGCCTGAACCTTGACCTTGCACTTCTAAGTCCATATTTGTGACAAAATAACTTCTGTTGTTTGTGCCACGCACACTAGTTCACTATGGCAGCTCTAATTAACTATTTAATAGCATCTACATCATTACTTTAAGTGGCGTGGATGGTACAAAAGCTACTAAGATAGGCTGGAGAGATAGCTATTACAGAGGACCTGGGTTCAGTTCCCCGAACCCACACGGCAGCTCACAACTCTCTGTAACTCCAGTTTCTCTGAATCTGATACTCCCTTCTGACTTCTGTGAGCAACAGACACCACACACACACACACACACACACACACACACACACAAACACACATTGGCAAAACACTCATATTCATTTAAAAAAGTAAGTAAAACCTTAAAAACTATCTACCAGGGAATTAAGGCCATACAATGTCCCTGGAATAGGAGGTACTTACCCTATCTACCTTTAGCCCCAGTCCCAGCCTGGAGGAATCTAAGTCCCAACTGGCCTCTCCCGACTCATTCTCTGCACAGCAGCCAAAGTGATGCTTTCAAAATATAAATCCAAAGATACACAACTCTGACTCCCATCACCTCCAGGGGCATTGAATAGCACCCAGTAGCTTCACTCTACCTGAGATACAGCCAGACACCTTGCCATAGCCTGAAGGTCATGGTGCTCCATTTCCTAGCTCTTATTGGCTTCCTCAGCCTTATCTCAGACCTTCTTTTTTCTGGCATCCACCCAAGACTTTCTTTCCATTGCATGGGGCTTCTTCTGCACACCAGTGTCAGGGGCACTTCTGTGTCACCTGGCACTACACTTAGGAAAACACACAGCCTCGGACAGCTTTCAGCAGGGAGAGGTCATCTCTAACCCTCTCTACTGCCTGTGACAGGTGAGCCATCAACAGACAATGGTCTCAGGAACAGCTGCCAAGAGTCAAGAGCATAAGCAAGAGGTGAGGGAAAAACTTGAGTCCTCCCAAGAGGTTCACAGTGTGTTCTTGCTAGTGCAAATGTTGCTGACAGCATTATTCACCTGGGAGCTGTAAAAGGAGCTGAAGGGTGACACTCTGAGCCTGTCGGCCAAGACAAGTCACCTGCTCTGTCAGACATGATGAAAGGGCTCTTTCTTTCTGGTCTGGCTTGCTCACTGCCCTTCCAGACACAAAGGGAAGCAGCTAAGATGCTACCCTGTGGATACCATCCTGATACCCTTTTATTATGGTTTGGTTAGAGACACTAATGCTTTCTGAGTGAGACACAGTATGTACGAGCAGGAACACAGCCCAAGAATCCTATAAAACACTTGAAATGAGGGCAGTGGTATGTAATTACATTAGACCCACAGTGAACTGACTCTTCCCCACTTGGTCCATTTACCTATAACCTAAATAAAGTCGGGTTTGCTTTGTGCTCAGTTTTGAGGCAGAATTCTTTGAGACTTTAATGGGTAAGAGAAACACTACCAATAACCCAAACTAATAACAACAACAACAACAAAAAAAAAAAAAAAAAGGAAAAAGAAAAAAAAGAAAGAAAGAAAGAAATCAAGTCAGATCTTTGCTGGTTCTCTTTCTCTCAAGTAGCCAAGGGAAGAAGACACTTCCTAAATATCTAGGAGACAGAGGTCAGTATAAGGCTTTATGGTTTGTGCCACGTGATCATCTCTGGCCCAGTGAAGCAGGTAAGGCGAGGATCAGCCCACTTGTTCTGTGTCTGAGCAGCCTGAGATGTAGGATACTGAAGCTGTGTGCCTGATGCCAGATCAATCTTTATATGTTTAGCCAGCTCCTTTTCTACATAAAATGTACATTTAGGTAGACTGCTTCCTGTCATCCTGCCTTGAGAGAGAGAGAGAGAGAGAGAGCGCGAGCATGTTAGCTAGCTAGCTCCTGGCACTGTTAGTAGCAAAGCTAGTTACTGACAATATTAAGGTCAAAAAACCCAAGAAATTTATTGTCACTTGGCTCTCAAACCCCAGCTCAGTGAGTTGCTCAGACAAGAAAGGAAAAACGTCATTAAAAACACAAATATGTTCACTTGTCCAGCCTCTCTAAGCTAGATTAATGGGCAAAGCAACCCCCATCCCCCAGATGCTTTCCTAGCCCGAGAAGCATCCTGTCCCCAGTCAACTCCAGGAACTCTGGTACAATAATTAACATGTAGGCCAGAGGCCCAAACTCATTGGCATGGGTCAGATTCTCAGATGAGTAACAGAGAAGCCCCAAACTGCACTCACATAAAGGACTTGATGACAATATGTTTTGAAAAGAATATGCCTTTCAAGAGAGACAGCCATGAAAGCAGCCAGGGGAACTGTGGTTACAGGGTAAGTGGGTGGTACAACAGTAGTTTCTCCTACTGCTGCTCAAAAGCCTCAGAGGCTCTCCAAAGCTCTTTTATGTTTACACCCAGTGGTGGACTTTGCTACTGGCTATTTTCCCCAGAGTGCTGACGTCACAGATGCTGAGGTAATCCAAATCGCCACACTCATTCTAGTAACTGGACTGAAGGCATCTGAGGGCTTCCTGGGTGGGTGAGTTGTGGGTGGTGCCCAGCTGCTCTGGGTCTGAAGGTAATCTCTGGCCTGGATTTAGCTCCAGGGAGAAATGGCCTCAGGGCAGGCAGTGGTATTGGATCAGGACAACACAAGATAAAAAGTCGATCAGGTTCATAGCTACAGAGAGTGAAGAGATTGAGGAGGGTGGTTCTGGATATAAGGATATAAGATGGTCATGGACTCCTGCCATTTACTCCTGGCCCATTGCCAGGTTCTGGGTGAGGAGGGACTTGAGGTGGGGACAACTCCTGGGTCACACATTGTCAGTCTTTTTGTGCTTTTCCACCTGTGGACATATGTAGGACTCCCAGGCCATAGGCCAACAGAGGAGCCACACAGCACAGTCATACATGTAAACTGTCTCAGTCTTCCTAAGGTCAAGATGTCCTAACCATTTCTCTGAGTCCCTTGACACATAGGGCTCTTCTCAATGGGAATTATTGTGATGCCACTTTTCCGGCCCCTACCAAACCCCAGTGAGGACCTGGCCTCAAGCAGGAAGTTCTGAGCACAATTAGATTGCAAAGTCTACAACTCATGCATATTGGCAGAAGTCATTATTTATCAATATTTCCTGGGTAATTTCTATGTGCTGGGGACTGGGGAAACAGTTGTGTTTCCTGGGCAATGGGAGTTGATAATTACATGGGAGAGAGCTACAATAAGTAATTAAAGAGATATTTACAAAATGGGGTGGGCAGAATGAAGGAATGGAAGAATGGGGGAGGGGAGGTATTCCAGCAATACTACAAAGATGGGGGGGAATCAGCTGTGGACGCGGCTGCTGGAGGAAGAGCACATGCAAGGGACCCACGGCTAGGGACAAGGTGACATGGTCACTTCTAGGAGACCAGTGTGGTTAGGATATCAGGGCCATGGGGAGCAGTACAAATATGTTGGAGAGGTGTCTCTTGAAATCCATAATTCTTAACGGTTTGCCTATCAACAAATAATACTTTCACAGGTCTTGTGTTGAACTAGCCTTTTAAGACAAGAAGGCTAACAGGATGGGCCTGAGGAAAAGCCAGCCTCAGCACCTACCGACTCAACAGGACAGCTGACACTGGAAGTCAGTTCTCTTTTAAAGATCAGATTCGAAGGGGATAATCATGGGCCTTGCTGGAACTGTGCACAATTTATTGTCATTAACACAGAGATCTCACTGAGAATTTTGGTAACTACACAAACAAGGTCCTAATCAACATAAGGGACATTTCCATGTCTCTGGATAATCTGGTGTGACTTTCTGCAGTCATTTTTCTCCTGGTCAAAAGCAAACTCTGTTATGACTTCTTTCTGTGTGTGTTGTTATGTGTGCCTGTGTTTTCCGATGTGCAGGCATCTAGGTAAACATGTGCGTGTGTGTGTGTGTGTGTGTGTGTGTGTGTGTGTACGTGAGTGTAGAGGCCAACGTTGGTGTCTTCCTCTGCTGTTGTTCATCTTAGTGCTTTAGACGGGCCCTCTCGCTGAACCTGGACCTCACCAATTTTGTTAGACTAGCTGTTGCCTGAGAGTGAGGGATCCTCCTGTCTCTACCTCCCCAATGTGGGGACTGCAGATATGTGCAGTTGTACCTGGCTTTCTTCTTTCTTCTTTTCTTCAGGCTTGCGTGGCAAGCATGTTACTGATTGTGACATCTCTGTTATGATTCCTACCTATGTTGATTAATTTTGCCTGTCTTCTGTTATGATTTCTGCCTACCATGATCATTTTTTTCTGCGTTTGAACGTCATATAAACGGAACCAGATCGTTTATACTTTTATGTCTTAGCTTCCCTTTTCACCAGCTTCTATCACCAATTCATGTCTCGGCTTGTATGACCAGGTTGTGACTTTTTCTTAGCAAGTAGTAATCTATTGTATAAATGGATCTCAATCTGCTTATCTAGCTGTGTGCAGAAAAACATTTGGGTTGCTTCTAGCTCTGGGCTATTATGAATGGAGATGCCAGGAACATTCTTGCATAAATCTCCCTGCAGATATATGTTTTCATCTTTCATGTGTTCACAGCTAAGAGAGGTGTTGCTGGATCATAGATAGGCGTACTCTGAATTTTTATGACACGCTCATGTAGTTTCCCAAAGGTGTGCCCTTAGGATTTCCACCAGCAACGTATTAGAAATGCTAGCTACCCAGGTGGACGTATGCAGGTGTTTCAAACTGTGTTTCACCACAACTAATGAAGGTGAGCTCCTTTATAGAAGTCCGTTGGCCATGCATGTTCATTCTTTTGGGACAAGTCGGTTTGGGTTATTACCTCTTTTTTTTTTTTTTTACTTATTTTAGTGACCAAGGAAGTCATGGCCTACCTCAGGGCCATAACACACTTACCAATATTTTCTTGTAAAAATGTTACGATTTTTCACTTTTATTCTCTTTAGGTCTGTGATATATTTTGAGTCAGTTTTTACATATTGATTAATAGAGGTCTTGCAATAAGAGCAGGGATGGACCGACTTGTCACCTATAAAGACTCCCTTAATTTAATTTTTCCCTTTATGCTCATTCTTCTCTCATATGCGACATCTTGACTGCAGTTTCCCCTCCCTTCCCTCTTTCCAGTCTCTCCCCACACCTTTCCTTTTCCCCTAGATCTAACCCCCTTCAACTCCCCTCAGGAAAAAAACAGCCTTCCAAGGACATCAATCAAATATGGCACAACAAGCTACAATAAGGCCAGACATATGTTCTCACATCAAGGCTGGACGAAGCAAGGCAGTAAGAGGCCATCCCAAAGCAAGGCAAAAGAGTCAGAGATTGCCCCCATACCTACTGTAAGAATCCCACAAGATCAAGCTAATATTAGGTGAAAGAGCAGAGAGAGGAAGGGGAAGGGGAGGAGGAGGAGGAGGAGGAAGAGGAGGAAGAGGGAGGAGGAAGAACTGGAGGAACCAGAGGGATCATAGACACCACAAGAACACAAGAACATCACCCACAGAATCAACTGATCAGAACTCAAGTGGGCTCACAGAGATCAGGAAGCAGATATGGATCTGACTTGGGTCTTCTGCATATATGTTAATTTTATTTTAACATCATTTATCTTGAGACTGGATATGGTAGTCTGAATAATAACACCCCCCCCCCCCCATAGGCTCAACTATTTGAATACTTAGTCACCAGAGTGGAACTTTTCATAGGATTAGAAGGATTAGGAGGTGTGGCCTTGCTGGAGTAGGTGTGGTCTTGTTGGAGTAGGTGTGGTCTTGTTGGAGGAAGTGTGTCATTGGGGTGGACTTTGAGGTTTCAAAAGCCTGTGCTATGCCCAGATGCCCCCTCCTTCCCTCCTTCTTCTTCTCTCCCTCCCTATGGATCACAATATAGCTCTTAGCTACTGCTGTAGCACCTCCCTGCATGCTCTCATGCTTCCTGCTATGATGATTGATAATGGACTGAACCTTTGAAACTGTAAGTCAGCCCCAAATTAAATGCTTTCTCTTAGAATAGTTGCCTTGGTCATGGTGTCTCTTTACAGCAATAGAACAGTGACCAAGACACAATGTCTTATCATGTAACTCTGGCTGTCATAGAACCCACTCTGTAGACCAGGCTGGCCTCTAACTCACAGAGATCCACCTGCCTCTGCCTCTTAAGTGCTAGGATTAAAGGTGTGAGCCACCACTGCCCAGTTCGTTCGTTCTTTCTTTCTTTCTTTCTTTCTTTCTTTCTTCTTTTTATTGTGAGTGTTTGAAGTTTCAAATCTTAAGGATTTGAATTTGGAGAGCCTTCTCTCCACACAGGCATCCATGTAGCCACATTCAGGGTACCCAAGGACTCCTTTTTCATGTCAAAACCATTTGTGAATCTCTCCATGTTAGTACTCCATCTATGTAGTGTCTTCTGGTAGCTTTTTGTCAAGTTGAATTTCTCCACCACATGCACTGACAGATGCCATGCATCTGAAGTTGAGCATACACAGGCATTCTCTCAAGCTCTGGAAGCTATTTCCTGGTCCCTCCATGGTCTGGTGCTGCAGATGTGGAGCAGGCCTATGCACAGCTGACTGACTCAGGACTCCTGTCCTCCAAGAGCTGGGGATGTAAGAGGGGCAATAAGGAATGCACTAGCAAACCACACTGACCTATAGAGAATGAGTTAGCCAGAAAAATGTTGGAATCAAAATATTCAAATGAAACGGACTTTAGCGGAGGGGGTAAAGTCACTGCGGAGGGGATAGTTATGAGTGCAACCATGGCTCATACCCCCCTTCCCTGTTGGGAGCCTGCTCAGGTGTGTTTTACAGAAACTCAGCTGAAAGTACTTGAGGCATAATAGAATTTATTGGTTCTGACAACAGGGAGGTCGGGGTGGGAGGCAGCTTGGTGTCAGGTATGGGTGGATTCATGGGAGTTTTCTATATGGTCTTGGCCATGGTTTTATTTTTCCCACGTTTGTTAGATAACACGGCCACTGGCACCCCTCTATCACCATCTCAATTTGGTAGCCTCAGTGAAGTGAACAATTCACCTTAAAAGTCTGACTCTGACTCACGGCTGAAATATTTTTAAAAAATGTGAGAGGGACTATTTACGGGGAGTGTTCAGAATGGGGTCTAACATGTAATAAAGTCCGTAGTTTATTAGCTAACAATTTAGTTCTGTGTCATCAGTACACACGGGAATGGATGATGAAGGCATGTCAGTATTAGACAGCACAGTGTGGGATTATCCACATATTTAAGGGACCTCTCCCAACACACCTGACTGTTCTTCACCACTCTTTCACTGCCTTTGTGGGTGTTTTCCATGTGTTGGGCTCTATACTAAGCATTCCTCATCCAGCGTTTCACTCCCCTCTCACTCCTATCTAGAGAGGATACTGAAGGGTGGGTGGGGAGAGATAAGTCACTGCAGGTGATATGGCCAGCAAGCAGAGTTCCTGGCTGGAATCTGAACCCAGCCTACCTGTCTGCCTCTGTAGCTCAAGCACTTAGCACGATCTAGGTTTCTTGATTGGGCTGATGACCTAGTTTTTCAGTTTGCATCGTGTCAGAAAGCAGAATCAGATGGCAGACCCACCGGGGGGACTAAGAGTAGCGATGTAGGCCATAATGTATGGTGAACCACTGCACCACGACCTCTTGGCACCCCCATAGTCTCTCTCTCGTAAGTCACATGTACCTGTTGCCAACCCCTGGGCTCTGCAGTGTATCAGTTGGGTGTTGCTGTGCGCTCTTCTTAAATAATGCACGAGCTTTGTCAGGTCACTCAGCTCAAAACCTCCGTGTCTCAGCACACTCAGCACACTCCTTAGCTGGTACCTGAAACTCTCAAAGACCTGATCCTCCCCAGCCCTCCTCCAGCTTATGTCACATCATGTATCAATCCACGTTTCATAGTGTATGTGCACAACAGCTGGTGTCCTGACCCTTCCCTGCATGCTCATGTCCTTTCGTGGTGTTCTACATCCCAGTTCCCTGCCAAAGGCCCAGGCCTTGGAGTTGTACAGTAAGGGGCTGTGAGATGCCTGCCAGTTAGAATAACTACCTAAGTCATGCTGTCCCTTCTCTTTCACCTAACACAAATTGGTTCATCCCCCTGAGGTCTAGATTGAGTGGTACATTCCCAGGCCTTTCAAAGGACTTTGGCTTGCCTTCATCAAACCTTGCCTTCTCTCTCTACACCTGAAGGCTTCCCTGACAGTAAGTTCCCAGTACCTGTCCCTTGGAGACTCTGGATGGAAATGGTCTTAGGTTGAGGTCTCTGTCCTGTGCATCTCAGGTGCCTGGAACATCATTGCTATATAGATTGGGGATTTGTTTATTGACTGAGTGAATGAGCAAATTGTACTGGGATATCCAACTGCAAGACTAACATCCCTGTGTTCCCTGGGACTCCCCTCACAGAAAGCAGGGAAAGACCATGCAGAGGAGGAGCAGGGAAGGCAGGAAAGGTGGCCTCAGCAGGAAGACACGGTTTGACACCTGCACAGCTGCTTCCCAACTTATGAAACCTTGTCCAGGTGATTTACTTGTGAACTTCAGTTTCTTTTGATGCAGAGGAATGACATTAGACATATCTGTCCATATATTGACTCAAGGCTCCATCACCTGTCTCAAATCTGAGGTTTGGAGCCAGCTGTGCCTTATCTGGGCCACTCTCTTTTTCTGTGAATTAAGTATAATACACGGTGTGTACCAGGCAGGATTCTTTCGATGGCTCATCAGGTCAGTGCATGGGAAGCTGTGAACCTCTCTGTTCTGTATATGCAGGAACAAGCAGTGTTCATCTAACACTGAATGAGGAGCATGGGATAGAACAGCACAAAACAGGCAGGGTCTGTCACATCGTCATCACGGGTGTTTTCAAAGGGGACCAGAGAAAGGAAGTCAATGAGCTAATGAACTTAATCATCACAGACTGTGCTAGGTCTGTCTGTGACAAGTGGTGAGAACTCAGCATCATGTGGGGGCCTTTGTTAGATCTGGAACTCAGGGGAGTGCTGTAAGGAGCCGATAAAGTATTATGTAGAAAACATTCAGGCTACAGTTAGAAAAGAATGTTCCTTCATTGAGAGGAGGGGGGGAGGGGGAGGAGGAGGAAGAAGAGGAAAGGTAGGAGGGGAAGGAGAGGAGGAAAAGGAGGAAGAGAAGGAGGAAAGGGAGAGGGGAAAGAGGGAAAAGAGGAGGGGGAAGAGGAAATGGAGGAAGAGGAGGAAGATGGAAAGGAGGAGGAAAAGGAGAGAGAGGGGGAAGAAAGGGGAAGGGGGGAGGAGAGGGAGGAGGGATCTTTGATGGAGGTTGGGCTTCTCATTGTTCCATAAATGCTGCCTCCCAGGTCTCCTCTTCTTATGTGTGTGACAGTCTCAGCTCTGTGTGTGCCCTTTGAAAGGGGGATTTATGGTTACCTGAGGTCACATAATCCTAACATCAGAGGCAATGCATCCACGCTGACTGTGAAAATAACATAATTCAATGGATGCTTTAGTCTACCTTCGGACAGCAGGGCCAGGATTCCTGGGAGGTTTCCCGGATCTTTAAATGCAGGAGCAGACCTCAGGCAGCCCCTGCTCCTGCAAGATGAGAGTGGCTCGCAGCAGGAAGATTGGCACTTGGTGGAGTATGCTTCAGGTGCTTAAAATAGATCAACTGTGTCATTAGACTACTCAAAGCAGTCATCTCATTGGCTCTGCTGGTGAGGGCAAGTGATGGCAGCCCGTGGAGAAAGACCTTTGCTTTGCACAAAATTAAGCAGATGCAAGGAAGCAGCTGTAGAAGATTCTGTCAGGGTGGAGGGGAGTCGGCCCAGAGGGGTAGGGCTGGTCACCAGTGCAGAAGCAGTGGGAGCCTGCCTCTATATGCCTCTTGTCTGGCTTGTGCTTTACTTAAATTTCTAAGGGGTTAACTGTGCTCTCAGGCAGACATGGACCAATGTGTGATGTTGTGTCTGGTGTCTTCCTGCTCCCTAGCATCCTCCACTGTTCTGGCCACTTCTTCCTGAGCACACAGGGGACCACTGTGCTTTCAGCACATGATGCTTCTGCAGACAGAGCACTAAGTACATTCTGCAGAGCACTGCTCTGATCTCTTGAAGACTACAAAGCCTGAATCACATAGGCCAGCAGCTCACCGTGCTCAGTGTCTCCTCCTGAGTCTGAGATGAGCCCACCTCAGTGGCCTCTCCTTCTTTGATAGGGGAATTATGGCCAAGGATGGGGCACAATCATCTGTCTTTATCAAAAACTTAGCAGAGCGCACGGGCTTTTCATTAGCCAATTCATTCATCAGATGTCTTCTGAGCAGCTGAGGTGTATCAAGCACTGTGTTTTGCTTTCTTCAAACTTCCCCAGAAGAATGGGGGAAATGTTCTATTCTAGAAAGGCCCCAGGTAGCCATGTGAGATCCCTGTTGCAGCCTTCTAGGACTTACTCCTGGCAGGTGTCTTCCTGAGCTGACACAGAGCTCACACTGTGACTGGAGGTCCTCAGCAGGAGCAGGTATGTTTTCTATGTCACGACAAAAATGAAACAGCCATCAAAGAAGACCCAAAGGATGCCTTTCAGGCATTGGGAACCATTGATCCAAAATAGTCTTCTTTGCTCTTGGCCCTACTTTCTACTACCAGGTTGGTTCCCTGGAAGCAAAAGCTGACCTCCAGGGAGACATAGAGCACCCTGCCTTCGATCAAATGCATGTAACAGGATAAGATATTCACCTCTGGGTGTAGGTCAGCTAAGGAAGTAGGGCTCACAGTGGGGTCGCTCCCTTCAAGGGGACTTTAACACCTGGTGGGAGGTAGGTTGTTCACCTATCAACTCCAGGCAGAATCTAAGAACTCAGAGAGATTCACCTGCCTCTGCCTCTTGGGTGCTGGGATTAAAGGCATGCACCACCACCTGACTCTAGTTTTGGTTTTAAGCATCATGGACCAGCTTCAGTTTCTCCATGGGAAGATGTACTTCTCCACATTTGATGCTATACTGACCATCTTCTAGACTGGGGTATAAAATCCAGGGTCAAAGGGGCAAAGTGACATAGAAATACTAAGTGATAGGAAGTGGGGTCAATGTGGCTAAAGAGACTTGTATACATATAGCATACCTGAATCATAAATCCTAAATAGACTTGTATACATACAGTATACCTGAGTTGTAAAGCCTACTGGCTGTGGCTATGTTGGAGGAATGGGGGAGCAGTGTTTTGAAATCTTTGAGTTTGTTTTGTTTTCTTGTTTTTTTTTCCAGACAGGGTATCTCTGTGTAACCCTGGCTGTTTGGGAATTCACCAAGCTGCTCTTGAACTCAGAGATCCACCTGCCTCTGCCTGCTGGGTGCTGGGATTAAAGGTGTGCACCACCACCATTTGACTCAGCTCTAGTTTTGTTTTTAAGATCAACTAGAAATCCCAATTTTGAGTTGAGTAATAATTCAAATTTATTAAAAATTCAGTACAGTGCAAACCCAGCATGCTGGCCACCAGGGGCTTATTGTACTTACTTATATGATCCACAAAAGCAGACCACGCTGGTTACATTTATTGTCTGTTACCAGAGCCATGCTTGGTGCCAGCCTAGTTTTTAGCAACTAATTTTTGAGTACAGTTTTTATTGCCTTTTTGGACATTACTAGGAAATGGGCAAACTGGTAATCAAGACCATGCCTGTAAATTCCCTTATACTACTGAATACCATAGTTGCATAATGTCCTGAGCGGGTGTATGATGCGTGTTCAGCAAACGGAGTGTGAATATACTTAGCCGATTTTGGTCTTCCCCTGTATGAGGCTCCCTATCCCTTCCCTTTTTTTCCCTCCCATTCTTCCTTACTCCTTCCCTCCTTCTCTTCCCCACCCTTATTTTTCCCTCCCTCCCTCCCTTCCTTTCTTTCTAAGACAAAATCACAAGTAGCCCAGGCTGGCCTTGGTGGCTATGTAGCTGAGGATGACCTTGAACAATTGATCCCCCTTCCTCTACCTCTTGAGTGCTGTGATTACAGGTGCTGCCTCCACCCCAGTTTATGCTGGGATCCAACCCAGAGCCTCTTGGATACAGCCAAGCACTCTGCCAGCTGAGCTCTAGCTCCAGCCATGACGGTGATGTTTCTGGTCACGAGTGGCAAAGGGAGTGCTTAAACATCAACCCTGGAGAGAGAACTTAGATGACACTAGTATTTCATATCACCAGTCAGCTCCGGGGGCTGGCTGATATTTGGAGAAACCTATCTAAAGAGAGTGCTTCCTTTGGAGGGCTTTCCCTAGCAGACATGGCCCTGAAGACTGACTTGTGTCCTCCCTCCGGATTCATACCTGGAGATTTCAAGACCTGGTTTGTTAGAACATGACCTTATTTGCAGATAGCCTTTGTGTAGATATCAAATTAAAATGAGGTCATGTGAGTGCTCCTAATTCAGTGTGACTAGTGTCCTTACCAGAGGAGCAATCTGGATACAAACACACACAGAATTGGAAGATCTGAAGAGAAACAAGAAGATGTCTAGGCATAGGCCAGGAGCTTTTTGGAACCTCAGACCATCAAAGGGAACTCACTGAGGTCAAACCTTGACTTTGGACTTGTAGCCTCAAGAACTATAAAACAATACATCTTTGTTGTTCTGAACACTCAACACGTAGTACTTGGCTATGGAAACCCTAGTGAAATAATTTACTCATCTTATAATCACTTGTTATGTGCTGAATATCCCTTTGGGCAACTACAGACTTAATTATTACTTTAAAAAATATTTATTTTATGTAGGTGAGTATTTTGTCAGTGTGCATGTCTATGTACAATGTGAGTGTCTGGTGCCCTCAGAGGTCAGAAGCAAGCATAAGATCCTCTGGAACTGGAGTTATGGGTGGCTGTGAACCACCATGTGGTTGCTAGGAATGGAACCAGGGCCCTCAGTGAGAGCAACAGGTGCTCTTAACTGCTGAGCCATCTCTCCAGCACCCAGACTTACTTTTGCACAATGACCCCTTGAGAAGTCCTTTTAATACCCCTTGATTATCATCAAAGAAGGGAAGTTGGTGGAGAAAGCAGGCAATTTACATAAGATACACAGTAAGTAAGGGTTGGGGATGGATTTAAATTCAGTAATTTCAGTCCAGTGTCCCCTTAAGAACTACAGGATGACAATTTAATCAGCAAACTACCCAGAGCTGGAGGTACTCACACACTTCTAGTTGTTTTCTGTTCATTTACAATGGAATCTGGTGCATTTTGGATGAGAGCCACGGGATGACCATTCACTACGGCAGATGCTACTTCAGCCAGATGAAGCATTTGCCAGACAGGGAAGTCAGGATTCAGAACTGATCCATCACTTCCTCTCTGCAATCCAAGTGCTCTTGAAATCACACTGTGATTTCTCAGAGATGTGTGTTGTTAATTTTGGATGATTTAAAAATGGCTATTTCCATTATGCCTCTAGGTCTTCTCAGGTAATCATCTACAACTGCTTCATTGTATGGGAAGCACCTTTGGTGGTTGTTGTTGTTCATTTGACTGTGTTTGTGTTGTAAATGACTCCTTAAGGACATGGGGTGTAGGCAATGGCATTAGCAGAGACATTGCTACCTGTGCTGGTGTCCACACTGACTTCTTTTGTCTTCCACCTCTCTTCCTATCCTGCTGCAAGCCCTGTGAAGATGTGGGAGAATGGGGTATGTAGCCTGTCAACTGCTTTTCTTATCCTATTGCTTCTAGTGGGACTGGGCCACTGTGGTGAACCAGAGAGGGGATAATGATGTTCCTTCCCCTGGCTACTTGCTTTCTAGGAGCCAAAAATGGCAGGTCCTGATAGGTAGTGCCTACCCAATACCTATCAGAACCCTCTGGGTCCTTCCTTCTGCCCTTCTGACCAGGGGCCATCATGCTAGGGTTGGGAAGTGGGTGCCATAACTAGCCTCCCTTCCTTAGGCATTGCTGATTCTTACTTTTCTGCATGTTTCCCACACATCTGGGGAAAAGCTTTCTCTCATCTCCCTACATAGTGCCCTCTAGTTCCTGTCAGGAGCCCAGTTGTGAGAATCCTCCTCTGTTTTTAACCCCACACTACAAGTAGGTGGCATGCCACAAGATCTGTTTTCTAAAGGATGTTTCCCCTTATTATTTATTATTATTTCTTCTTCTTCTGCTTCTCCTCCTTCTCCTTCTTCTCCTTCTTCTCCTCCTTCTCCTCCTTCTCCTCCTTCTCCTCCTTCTCCTCCTTCTCTTCTTTCTTCTTCTTTCTTCTTCTTTCTTCTTCTTCTTCTTTTTTGAGACAGGGTTTCTCTGTATAGTCCTGGCTGTCCTGGAACTCACTCTGTAGCCCAGGCTGGCCTCAAACTCAGAAATCTGCCTGCCTCTGCCTCCCGAGTGCTGGGATTAAAGGCGTGTGCCACCACTGCCTGGCTTATTTCTTCTTATAGCCACCACAAACCCTGGCCTCGTACCTTTTCTGAACCAAGACAATGTGTTCACCACATAGGATTCTTACTTTCTATCTGCTTTTTATAGCTTAAGCCAGATACAACGCTGGGCTAAAAATCTTCCTGAATAATATGGCTTCATTTATATACAAAACCCCATACTGGCTATTGTAACGATGAAATCATCATTCTGAGATGACTGTCAATCTAAGAGCTTGGTTTCTATGATACCATCATTGCTTTACTCAATGGCCAACTTCAGGTTCGTCCCCATTCACTGACAGCTAATACCCGTGAACATTTCATGTGGTTCTCTCAAGAATTCTGACCTTTTGTATCTTACCAATCACATTCTAGATATAATCTGTTATATCTGAGAGCATGAAGATCCTGAATTGGAACCTAGGGATCTATACTCCAAAGCACAGCTTCTTCCTGCCAGTAACACTCTTGTAGGGTTAAATAATTTCTGAACACTTTCCAACAAAAGGAAAAGTAATTTTGTTAGCATGCCAGGCCATGAGAAAGAGCACAGAAGGAATGGTCCGTAGTGTGCAGGATGCTCATCCCACCTTGAGTATGACCCATCCCTAAGTTTTCCACTTAAGAAAGCATATTATTGCCGGGCAGTGGTAGTGCACTCCTTTAATCCCAGCACTTGGGAGGCAGAGGCAGGCAGATTTCTGAGTTTGAGGCCAGCCTGGGCTACAGAGTGAGTTCCAGGACAGCCAGGACTATACAGAGAAACCCTGTCTCGAAAAAACAAACAAACAAACAAACAAGCATATTAGTTAGGATCTATGGAAGCACTGATCCAATGAGTAATATGGTATTTTATAGAACATGAAACTGACTCTGGTGATCAGGTCCTCAAGCACACTGGGGTCAACTCTGTCTCTTCCATTGTTGGAACTCCTGGTATCAACACAAGAACTTCAACAAACAATAAAATATTATTGTTGCTGGAATGCTTGCAGTTGATGGGTGGTATCCATGACTCTAGACTGGCAGCAACTAGTCTGGGTTCGTGAAACTCCCAGAGGTGTCGTAGCCACAGGCTGCATGCCACAGCCCGTGTGAAACTGGGTATTTGTAGAGATGGGCCCCATGCAGGGACCTCATGTGTGAGTACAGAATGATGGAGAACAGGCTCTAAGCCCATGAATATCTACCGTAGCTGGAATAGAGATCTGGGGAGAGCCTACCAGCTTTGGAGGGTGGAGAGACCACCCTCCATGGGAAGTGGGCAGAGGGGCTGGCAAAATATGGAGAGGACTTACTGGACAGCAAAGGCCATAGGAGCAAGCTCTCAGTGGGATGAAAGGGGGAAATGTAAGAAGGACACCGAGAAGGGATGGGGCTGGGTCACGTGAAATGCTGTAGATGACGACACAGAAAGTATATTATAGGAGAACAACTGAGAGACGGGACAGACCAGCTAGGAGATGCTTCAGTGGGGCAGGAGACAAATGACCCCCGCAATTAGAACCCCCATGTGTAGGAGGAAAGAAAGCCAGATGAGGGAGCCAGCCATAGAAGCCAGAGCCTTGAAGCCCAGTCTCTTCTCCAGCATACAACTTTTAAACTTAGGGTTACACTTATATGGGGTTGTGTAACAATGCAGGGGTTATGAAAAATTTGGCAATGGTGAAAGGTTTCTGAGTGCTCACTGGACAAAGATGAATTCAAAGTCAAATAGGTAATGAACTTGGTGTTTTGGGCAGGTCTCAGCTGGGCTGTGTCACATGACCTCACTGTGCCCTGTCTCTGCGCTGAGAGTGCTAGCACATTGTGTGGTGCCAACAAACACCGCCCCCAAAACGTGGACGAAGATTCGAAGCCAATGCGTGTTAGCCATTGGGGGAGCAGAGGCCCTTGGGCCTGAGGGTGTTAGATGCCCCAGTATAGGAGAATGCCAAGGAGGGAAAATGAGAGTGGGTGGGTGGGTGGGTGGGGGAATACCCCCATAGAGGCAGGGAGAGGGGGGGAATAGGGAGGTTCCAAAGGGGAGATCTGGAAAGGGAGAAACATTTGAAATGTAAATAAAGCATCAAAAAAAAAAAAAAACCAACCTTGGGGGGGGGGGAGGAACAGTAGTGTTTTCACCATATTTACTAGTATTTTTGCTCTTATAGAAACATAATCATTTAATCATGGAAAGCAAAGGTTCTTCTACTGTTTAACTGTCATCCTTCAGCAGGTAAATGCTGAATTAGTATTGTTTTTTTTTTTTCCGGATTGCATTGTTTTAGAACATTTGCTTTTAAGAACTGCTATTTGAGTTGTTGACTTTACTTTTCATAGAAAATGTTCAATGACGTTTGGGTTGGGATTATGACAGAATTTACAACAATTTCTCAAACGGCCCTAAACATATTTCTGCCATTTTGTACTGTGTATTTACATGAGATAGTGTTTTCAGAATTGATGATTATAAAACCAACTCTGAAAATGCCAAAGATATTCTATGTCCTGCTGTATCAAATAGTCAACCAAGATTTTAATTAATTATGTAAAAATAAACAATATCATGGCAGTATGCAAATTTACTTCAGTAATCAATATGTAGTAAATTTATAGTACTTATATATCAAGGAATTATTTCAAAATAAATTTCTTTATAATTTATTATCAGCAAATATTTTGTTGATTTTGACCATTTTTTTATTTTATTATTTTGTATGTATGAGTGTTTTGTCTGCATGTACGTGTGTGTACCACATGCATGACTTGTGACAGAGGCTGGAAGAGGAGATCAGACTCTCTGGAACTGGAATTACAGACAGCTGTGAGCCGCCATGTGGGTGCTGGGAATCAAAATCTGCAAGAACTGCTGAGCCATTTCTTCAGTCCTAAATATTTGATTTCTGAACCTTTCTATATAGCCACACACCTGGAGCTGTGTAAATATTTACTGGGTGAAAAGGGATGGCAAATGGAAAAGTTTAGGAAACCCTACTCTAGGTGGTCTCTTCTACTTCCCTCATCGGTTCTGAGGGGTTGGGGGAGCCCACCTGGTGCACCCTTTTGGTCCACTCCCCAGCCTCAGAATCACTCTTCTTCCAAATGCCTTGCTAATGCACATCACAACGTGAGAAACAAGGATCTGGACAATGCTGAAATCCACATTGAGTAATGATTGGCCGAGCACTGTCCTGTTTGGTCATGTAAGAAGCAACTTTCTTGTTAATAAACATAATTTATACATATTTATGGAGTCCTTATCATTTCATTTACTCCTCCTCCAGGTATGATTCTCAATTTGTGGTGACGGTGTGACACCTGAGAGGACTGCTTGCTAATGTCCCAAAGTTAATTTTGTGGTGACAGTGGTCCCAACGATGGCCAGAGTAAAGATGGCCAATGATCACCTGTTGCGGACACATCAGCTGTGCCCACAGACAAGTACTTCACTGAGTATTTTACACAAAAGGGTAACACGAAGTTTCTATTCTATTCCAATTTCTTGCAGATGAAGCAATATGCTAAAGACCACACTGATACTAAGAGGAGAGAGGTGGTCTGAGCTGGGAACTCTCGGATGCAGGGTAAGCTCCACCAATATTCATTCTCTCTCTCTCTCTCTCTCTCTCTCTCTCTCTCTCTCTCTCTCTCTTTCTCAGCAGACTTTGTAATTCATGCTGGCCTAGAACTTACCAGGTAGTCCAGACTGGCTTTGAACTCAGGGAAGTCCTCGTGCCTCAGCCACCAAATATCTGGGATCACAGGCCATGTGGCACAACACCTGGCTGCAGCTGCTCTTACAGTTACCCCCAAACCACAGATGACCTGATTAGGGTTGAGCAATACCTTATGGTTTGCCTAAACTTCCATGTTAGCACCTGAACCACTGGTTAGGAATAGTGCTGACTGTCAAATACGGTTCACATGCCAGAACCTTTCACAATCTAACAGAAAATGGCTTGAAATGACCAAATACCAACAGTAACATCTCATCTACAGAGTTGGAGCAATTCACAGATCCAGTGGGAGTTTCTGTGTGGGGCTAGCAGTGCTCAGCTTGGTAACTGGCAGGAGGACTCCTTAACTGGGAGTGGAATTAAACTGAGAGCCATGTGAATTGGATTATCTACAAGGGGAACATTTTTGACCACATCAAACTAGCCAAGGGTCTCCTGATTCTGCACTGTGACCCTAAGGCCTTGTTACTCCTGTGAGGTCTGATTTAGACTCTCTCCATCTGCAGGGTCTCCTTGTTGAGACGAAGCTCAATGATAAAGCCCAGTTTCAGGCCCTGAGACTCCCCATTGGGTACTCAGCTACTGAGTATTCCTCTCTACAGGGTGCTTGGGGGCTCCCAAGGCTGTCCTGGTCATTTTATTGACCATTTCCCAGCACGACTGCAAACTTAACATCCCCTAATTAGAAAAGTGGAATTTGTTTTTCAGTCTGTGTCATCTACAACATTCAACTACATTACTACACTGATTATTATTTCGAAGGAAGGAAGAAAAGGCAGGATGAAGGGAAACCTGGTTTTTTATTCAGTCTGAAATACTCAGTGCTGTGAATAGAACAAACATTTCTTAAGATTCTAGAACGGCGAAAAGGCAGAGTCCATTGCTTATTGCCTTTCTTAGTTCCTTCTCGTCTATCAGTTACTGGGAAAGACTCCCATAAACAAAGATTCCCCCTAGATAGAGTAAGCAATGGCAGGCAATCCACACCTTAATTTTTCTGAAGCACACAGATGCAAACATATGGCCCTCGAGTGACAGGGTTGACAGGGCTTGCCCCCACCCCCTCCCCAAGCCTGGTACGGAGCCAGAACATCATTTCAGACTGTCAGCTAAGAGGAAAAATTCTTTGGCTGTAAGTGGGAAAGGGAGTCCAGCCTCACTTGCTTGCTTAACAGAGCTATGTGATACACAAAGGAAGACAGCAGAGACGTGAGTCACACAAATACGTAGTAAATAAATACATTTCATTTCCATTCCAGCGGCTCTGCAGTTTGTCTCTGTGCCAAGGCCTTGAAATGGAGGGAGGGTCAGGAAGTAGTGGGGCTAACCTGGACATAGTCTCACTCAGGTGTTGACCCTCCCTCACCCCACCCTTACTGCCACGCTGTAGCTATTGTAGAAAGACCTTGTCAATTCTTGATCAGAAAGGTCTCTGGCTCATCCCTCCAAATCTCATAGCTGAGCAATCTGAGATGCAGAGTTGGGACTAAGCCCAAATCAGAATCCCCAACTGGGAATGCTTGCAGGACCCCTTTGGTTCTATAGTCATATTCGGTGCTGAAATGACCCCAGCAAGCAAGTTGAAAAGAGAGCCAGACAGTGACATTTGAACTCAATTATGCCCTCCTAGGGTATTGCCTGGGTCACATTAACCCAACCAGGACCTTCCTGGGTTGCCTGAGTGCATTTCATGGTAGCCAGGGCCCTAAACGTCTGGCCCAGGCACTGCAGGACAGTTATTACCTCTGCCGTGCCAAAGCTGTTGCTCAAAGGATTTGCCACTTCCTCTCATTCTCCTGTAAGCTAAGCAGCCTCCAGGTAGGTGGGGAATCATCCTGGACCACTGAGGGAACAGAAGCTGGATCTTTCTCCCGGACCCAAAGGTGGCTTCATGAGGATTTGTTTATCAAATTGCTCTTTGCTATCCCAGGTCCGCCCAGGCTCGCCCACGGCCTCCCTGCTCTTCCCGGGACAAGGAGGGTCTCCATGGATTTCCAGATGTGGGCATGGAGGTCTCCTGGGAGCCCCCCACAGTCAGACAATGGCCACACTACTGCTTCTTAGGCCTTTCCAGGCATGACTAGGAGACAGCAGTTTTCCCGACAGAGGCAACTGGCGCCGCTGATTAAACATTAGCAAAATCATCAGAAAAAGGCAGACCCCAAAGCTCTCCCTGTGCCAAGGAGCTCCGAAAGCACCCGAAGGAGGGAGTCCGGCGTCAGGTGTCCCCGCAGATACCGGCTTCCTTCCTCTTTCCAGGCAGCCGGGGGCGCAGGCTCCTGAACCTCCCGCCCCCACCCTTGTTCCCATGGCAAAGGAGAGGAGGATCCACTTACTGCTCGTGTTCATGGTGATGCCTTTGCTCTGGGTCGTTCATTCAATACGGAGGCCCCGTTTGCTTTCTAAATCTTGTGTTCTCCTGGCCTCACTCATCACCTAGGGGTGAAAAGGCAGAGCAGGGCCAGCTGTGTATCCTCAGGTGCGCTCTCCCCCCTGCTGGCCCCTCTCCGTCTGGGCTGGAGCCGCTGGCCTTTAAGGCGAGTGGACGAACAGCGCAGGTGAACAGGGAGGAGGGGCAAGCGAGGAGGACTCAGGTGCCTGGTCTTCAGCACCTGGGACCCGAACCCCGAGCAGTAGCGAGGCTGGCAGCGCCGGCTCCTGCGCACCCCGCGTTATCTCAGCCGGCAGGCTGCGGAGCCCGAAGGGGGTGTGGACCACAGGGAGGCAGGGCGGAGGCAGCACGTCCCCGCCCGGCCTCGGGAGCAGCGACCCGCCCCGGGACCCACCTCTTGGCCAGTTTTGGGAGCCAGAGGCCCCTGGCCCGGCCCCTGCAAGTGGCTCATGAATCCCGCTGGTCGTCTGGGGTCTGGGATGCCAGGGCGAGCCAGGCGAAACCTGAGAGCTCGCCATCCATGATGTGGGCTCGCAGCTTGGCAGCGCGGGGGGCGCGGCCGCTCGCTGCTGCCACCTGCTGGACGCGCCGGCGCGTGTCTGAGGCTCCGCCCTGCAGGGCTTTTTGCCGAAGTGCTGGGGGTGGTGGGCAAAAAAAAAAAAAAAAAAAAAAAAGGGGCCCTGATGTCCTGGGGCCAGTACGGGAGGAGGGGAGCGGGGGTGGGGTGGAGTAGGGGTGGACCTTGGTCCTAGGGGGTGAGCCGATATAAGGAAGGAAAGTTATCCCAGGGAGTACTTGGAGAGACTGGCTTTGCGGGAGATGAGCTCCCACCTCAGCCCAGGGCTGACAAGCTGGGTGCACTTTAGCTTTGGCCAGGTCCCTACTAAACTGGAGCCTGTGGCAGCTGGGTCAGTGAATGAGATGCTCAGGATGCCTTTATCCTTTCAACTCGGGTCCCGTTCCCCTACTTATATCACTAGATTAATTTGCTCTAATAGCCTACCTCCCCTGTCTCACTAGAAACGTTCACTGGATGATTAAAAAAAATGGGTCTCCTCAGTATACCTATTCCATCAGGGCCTGGCCCAGTAGGTGTCAGTAAGTGTTGCTGACAAAAATGACCCTTGTCTTATGTGACCCTAATATGCCACAACCCTAATTGTGGAAGGTCTAAGCATCTTCACCCTGTTGCTCTCTCTCATCTGAGGAAGGCAGCAGGTATATAGCTGCAGGATGCTGGGTCAGCTTTTGTACAGCCAACTTACCTTGAGTTGTTGTTGTTGTTGTTGTTGTTATTGCAATTAGTTGTCATAGCTACTTTTTTAATGTTGGGGTGACAACTGGCCAAAGTAAGGTGGAGGCTCTTCACATTCCCATGACTGCTAACTCTGGCACCTTCTCAGCCTAATTATGCTTATCAAAATGTAACGAATAACCAGACTAGAAGACCATATATACCATCCCAGCCCATACAGTGACTCTGGAGGGGGCATGTATGGACTCAGAAAACTGAATATTCATACTCTTGGAGTTCTCAGTCCTAGGACAGACACAGTGTCTTGTCGGCAGACCTGACCTCTCTAGGTTAGCTAGAAGTTCTGTGTGAAAATAACCGTATGCACTTGAGTCTGGGGTCTCTGGTTAGGGTGAAGTAGTTGCCTTCTTAGCACTGGAGAGGAGACACCTTATAGATAAATATAATGTCCGTACCTGATAAAACCGAGGTTGTTGATATGCCCTAAATCAAAGCATGATAGTGGCTGAAGATCCTTTAGATATATTGAAGTGTCAATGGTTTCCAAACTCACTTTGATAGTATATCGTGATTGTCTTTTCCTCTGAGGTGAGGTGAAGATAGTTCCAGCCTTTTCACAGTGCTTCATGGGATCGTTTATGTGTGTAACAGGTTTTCAGATATGTGCAGAAGTGTAGATGTCTGGGATGAGTTGGTTCCCTTATTAAGCACTTCAATAGGTATACCAAAGGCATTCAAGGTACATCATTGTGTTGAAAAGGGCAGAGGCCTGGGATATCTTTGAAATCATAGTAAGTGATTAATAAACTATTAAGCTCTTCTCCAAGATTTCTCTGGACACTGCTACAGATTTAGACCAGGATTCCTTTTTCAATTCCAAATTATCTTGTTAGGCTCTAATTCTTAGAGAAAAGTTGTATCCCTACCCCCGGGAGAAAGTTCTGATAAATAAGATATAGAAATAACCAACTACTTTCATTTATTGTCACTCAACACCTGAATTTTAAAAAAATCAGATTATAGAGCAAACTTAAATAAAGAATGGTGAACATCCCTTCCTCCAGTCACTCAACAGTAGTAATACGGAATGTTTATTACTGCGCCAGCCTTCTAGCCAGTCCTGGAGGACATGGTAGTCAGGAGAACAGATAGGTCCTCTATCCTCACTACATCAGCCCGGCTTGGGGACAAGAGAGAAGATGACAGTTAATGATGTAAAGCATAAATCAGGGAAGCCTGCTTGCTGGTGGCCTGGTTAGGAGCTCAGGAACTGTTCTAGCCCAGATGATTAGCTCTCCCAGATGCGTTATTTCCTAGCAGTGTGACCTCAGACAAGATAGTCTCTATGAGTGTCAACTTCTTCATCTGTAAAATGAGTACAGTGACTGTAGCATGAAAGTGCAGTGTAGACGGATCCTGAGTAACACTCTTCACTCTCACCTGTGCTCTGTGACAGTCCTGTGCTCTGCGACAATCCTGTTCTCTCCTAGACAGCGCCTGTTGAACCTCTTCATGCCTTAGACCTTTTCGATGACATGAAGCTTAGCTAACTGGTTATTCTACTCTGGGATTCTTCTAACATGCCCTTCTGGTGGCTGATGAACTCTGTCCTTAGGAGAGATCACTGGTCAGTTGTAACCTGTAGAAAATCCAAGAAGCTTCCATTCGAGAACCAATGTTATTCGAGAAACAATGTTATTTTCTCTTCGTGATTTTAAAACTAAGAAGAAAGATTTGTTTTGTTTAAAAAAAAAAAAAGTCCCCCCCCCCAAACTGTCCCTATTTTCTCTATGATGCTAAGAGGATGTCCACAGTAATCTGAGGTAGCAGGAAAGACAGGAGGAAGTGGGGGTGGCAATCTGTGACTGTGGCTGTGGAAGTCATCAGAGGAGCAGTGTCATAACTCCCTCTGGTCCAGAGCCCAGAGTTGACAGCTATAGAGCAGGGAGCCCTTTGTTTGGAAGTTTGTTTTGAACTTTGAGGCTCCAGATGGACACAAACAAGTCCCACTTGGAAGCAGGTTTCCGCTTGTTGAAAAGCCCTGCGACAAAAATCACTGGGAGACAACTTTTCTGCCTTCATTATAGGCAGGAGGATGCCAAGCTTCACCCATGGCCATTGCCTTGATCTCTGAGGCTGTTGTGGGGCTGCCCATGATGCGGCTCCTTTTATTGACCTCCTGGGCCTAACCAGACCCATGTCTGTCTGGAAAATTCTTTGCAGTAATGCACACATGTGGACACACATGTTGTATGTACCATATAGTGAGACAGAGAATACACATAATATATCACATGAAGGGATCAAATATGTCTTAGTTAATGTTCTATTGCTGTGAAGAGACATCATGACCATGACAACTCTTATAAAGCACAACATTTAATTGGGGCTGGCTTATAGTTTCAGAGGTTCAGTCTGTTATCATCAAGGTGGGAAGCATGGCAGCATCAGACGTGGTGCTGGAGAAAGAGCTAAGAGTTCTACATCTTGATCTGCAGATAGCAGAAAAAGACTGTGTGCCATACTGGGAGTAACTTGAACATATAAGACCTCAAAGCCTGCCTCCACAGTGAGATACTTCCTCCAGCAAGGCCACACCTCCTCAACAGTGCCACTCTCTATAGCCAAGGATTCAGACACATGCACCTATGGGGTCCATTCCTATTCAAGCCACCACAAATTATTACCCTACAAATGGGTCCTCTATAGACACCACATGCAAATGCAGTCGGTATTCTCTAGCAGAGATTTAGCTAACTACAGGTGGGAAGTGTTGGTAGAAGATTATGTGTTCATATTGAATGTGTCTAGGCTTTTCCTGTCACTAATCAAGTGATATGGTAGAAAACTACTTACTTACAGAGCATTGGTCTGTGTTGGATATTATAGGTAATCTAAAGACTGTAGAAAGTAGGCTGGATGATATGCATGGGTTATATGCACATATTGTGCTATTATATATAAAGGGCTTATGCAGCCAAGATTTTGGGCATTCTTAAACCCATCCCCTGCAGATTCTGAGGGTCAACTGTTTAGCTGTGTGTAGTGCACAGTAAAAGGCCCAGATGGATGAATTCCCAACCTCCCAGTCCTTGAATGAATGGACTTTTCTAGATTATGTAGGTTTAACAAAATTACCTGTATAAATACAACATGGAAGAGATTTTAGTCCACACTTGCTTTAGTTTGTTTACTCAAAAACCTTTAACCGAGTGTACTGGCTGGTTTTGTGTGTCAACGTGACACAAGCTGGAGTTATTACAGAGAAAGGAGCTTCAGATGAGAAAATGCCTCCATGGGATCCAGCTGTAAGGCATTTTCTCAATTAATGATCAAGGGGGGAGGGCCCATTGTGGGTGGTGACATCCCTGGGCTGGTATACTTGGGCTCTATAAGAAAGCAAGCTGAGCAAGCCAGGAGAAGCAAGCAAGCCAGTAAGAAACATCCCGCCATGGCCTCTGTATCAGCTCCTCATCCCTAACCTGCTTGAGTTCCAGTCCTGACTTCCTTTGGTGATGAACAGCAATTTGGAAGTATAAGTTGAATAAACCCTTTCCTCCCCAATATGCATCTTGGTCATGATGTTTTGTGCAGGAATAGAAACCCTGACTAAGACACTGAGCATATATTCTGTCAGGAGGCACTGTGCTGCCGAGTCATAGGGGAAAAGACAGCAAGTTAGTATGTGACAGCCTTATGATCAGTGTCTGTAAGACAAGCAAGGAGCAGCTCCCCAGCCAGGTGATTCTGAGGGTAAAGAAGGAGAAAGGACAGTCATCCTGAGTTGCTTGGAACTGGAGGGAGGTAACATACACAGAGCTAAGGAGCCTGCCTTAGTCAGGGATTCTACTGCTGTGAGAAGACACCATAACCAAGGCAACTCTTATAAAGGACAACATTTAATTGGGGCTGGATTATAGTTTTAGAGGTTCAGTCCATTATCATCATGCTGGGAAGCATGGCAGCATCCAGGCAGGCCGACATAGTGCTGGAGAAGGAGCTGACAGTTCTACTTCTGGATTGGCCGGCAGCAGGAAGAGAGAGTGACACTGGGACTGATTTGAGCTTCTGAAATCTCAAAACCCACCTGCAATTGACAAACTTCCTTCCAACAAGGTCATACCTCCTAACAGTGCCACTCCCTATGGGCCTATGGGGGCCATTCTTATTCAAACCACTGCAGAACCAAAGGCCACAGACCAGAGGGAAAGCCTAGCTGGACATCATTGATAGGCTCTTCATATGGAAGAGCTGACAAGAATACAGATGGTCCTGACAAGCCACATTCTTAGAACTAAGGGACCTGGAATCCAAGTTGTTCTCTTGGTGTGGGAGGGCAAAGAGCGTGGATGTTCAGTCATCATGGTGAAGGCGGTAAAAAGGCAGAGACTGTGGGATAAGACGCTCTGGCTGCTACTCCAGCTATGTGGCTTTAGGCTAAACCTCTCAAGCCCAAAGACTCTTCGCACATAAAATGAAGATTCCATCCAGACTCGTCTCATTGAGAGCATCCACAGCGATAACAGAGACACAGTTTGGTCCAGAGTTACTCACAAGTGACTGCTTACTACTTTCAACTGTCATTAGTCTTGGAGCAACCTCGTTGACATGTCACATGGGCCCAAATCTCCATATTTATAACAGGAGGATTGTACCAGAGACTTCCTGAGGACTGATCTTGCCTCTGAGCTGTTAGTGGGTACTTAGTGGAGAGTCCTCGGTTGGAGGCAGACAAATGTGACAATTTTCCAAGGTCATATGGGGATCTTTTATCTCCTAAGGCCCTGCTGGTCTGTGTTGAGACCCAGGCCCTGGGCAGATCAAGTCCTTCAGGAGACAGCATTCTGCTTACTGCTCCCTAGCCCATGTCAGTTCCCTCCCCCAGCCCCGTCCTTTCCCCGACCCCAGGAGATCCTTAAACCTCTGTGGACTTGGCAGGACTTGGCCCTGTTACTCTGGCTGCAATAGCTCTGCTTTTCCTCTGGTTCCTCACATTGTTTTGTGGAGTTTTGTCGAACAACAAGAAAATCAAAGTAGCTTCCAAGATGTCTATAAGGCTTCGGGGGGAGGGGGGGAAGGAGAGGGGGGAACAAAGGGCTGCCTCCGAGAATTGAGGGCGACCACATGGCCTTCAGTCAGAAATCCCCACTGCAGGATTCTGCTGAGGTCTTGTGGGTATGTCCACCCTTGAGCTCCTTCATGATGCTCACTCTTCTAGCAGAAGGAAGGAGCTGGAGCACAGCCAACTGGGGGGTAAACACTAGGGAGAGCCAAGCACGGAGCACAGTCCTGTTACTCTCTTGCCTGCCTGTGGCTCAGCTTCCCCATAGTAGACTCTGAGGGGACATCAGGGAGCATCCTGCCCCACCCCTCCAGGTTACAGGTTGAGTCAGTCTTACTCTTTACTCAGCATCTTCCCTGTCTTCAGCTCTGTTGCTGGCAGAGCCCACTGCGGCTGTGCTTACCTTGGATAGTGGTGGTCATGTCCTCAATGTTAGCATTTTGTCTAAGTTCTGTCCCGCAGTTACCTGGCAACGGCCAGGTGTGCCTGACTCACTCTAAAAGGGGCTGCTTGCTCTCTCTTGCTCTTCTTGCTCCTGCTCTGTTCTCTCGCCCCTTCCCCCTCTCTCCCATTCCCCTATACCCCCCCCCACGTGCTCATGGCTGGCCTCTCCTCCTCCTCCTCCTCCTCCTTCTCCTCCTCCTCTTCCCCTTCTTCCTCTCTCTCTCTCTCTCACTCTCTCCCTCCCCCCTTTCTCTGTCTCTACTACCCTCTCAACTCCCCTCCCCGTGCCCTGAATAAACTGTTCTATACTATACTGTCTCAGCATGGACCGGTGGAGGCACCCCCTTCCCCCACACCTGACTACACCTCCACCAAACATATTCTTTCTCTCCTTATCTTTTTATAAAACACAACATTCAGCATCTCCTCAAGTCCCATGTTCTCCTCGAACCCCTCCTTGCAGCTCCTTTAGCATTGACCACGCAGGGCTTCCAGTGGGTGTCTCCAACTTGGGAGCTCTGCCCACACTGATCTGGACTTGTTTTGCTCCTCTTCCATGTCGGTAAAGCTAGAGCCTCCTCATTCTCTTTGCCCTTGTTCAAGGGATAGACGAAGTAGGCAGCCTGCACAGTACTTCAGTTAAAGAGATCCCACACTATGCAGACTTGTCCGTTGCTCCTCGGAGTTCAGTGAAAGCTAGCTCTTAAACCCCCTTCCCCATGTTTACCCTGATCCTCTTTACCCAGTTGGATGATCTTTAGCATCGAAGTCCTGTCTCTGGAAGTGGAAGATAAGGATTTCCACTGAAACCTCTAGACTTCCGGGGATGCACATCTCCCCTCGTCACTCAGGGTTACAAATGGATCTGCACATCTACGCTGAAGGGGAGCCCAATATTGTCCTGTATAGGAAGAAAGAATTAGGACTCAGAACATATGAGTTGCAGGTTCTCCTTTATTTCCTAGCTATTTAACCCTGGAAAACAAGTGGATCTCTTTGTCTTGGTCCATTCAAGTATAATTACCAACAGTACTTATTTCATGGGGTTATATTATGTGGTATAATTTTCTCTTTTCTGCATATGTCTCAGGGTTGATCCAGGAGTAAAATGAAAACTCTGTTTTGTAAGTTAAAGTATATGCAAAGTTGGTTGTGGTCTCTTTTCCCTTATATTAGTATAGGTTAATGCTCTGGGCTTGGAATTAACACAGAATTGTAAATGGTGAGATACCATGCACTGAAAAAGGAACACAGAAGCCAGTGCAATGCATGTACTAGTTTTATACCTAGGAAGACCCTGAACATGCATTTCTCTGAGTGGAGTGGCACTCTGTGATCTTGGTGTGCTGTGACACATGGCAGTGTGCCCTACAATCCTATAAGGGGACCAGACCTCTGCCTGTGAGAGCACAGCACAGGTTTACTTCTCAGAACTCCACAGATGGGAGCTCAGGAGCTCATCAGTGGTTTCTCCTCATGCAGGATCTCAAAGGCAGGAGGCCTTGTCATGCCCCGAGGCCTTGATGGAAGCAGGGATAAGGGTGGGTTTCCAAGGCAAGGTAACTGCTAGGTGTGAGAAATGTCTGCAACTGATGCAGCTCTCTTTGGATAACTGCAATTAAAGTTGAGTTTTCCATTTTTCTGAGAGGAACTGCTGAGCCCGGTGTGACCCTGGTGGGAACAGAGTGACACGGTCCCTACCCCTGGAACAGGGCCCTGGTATGAGCCTCTGTGAGCGTCGATGGCTGCTTTGGGCATAAGGCTTGTTTCTGTAATGATGTACATATTTTCACATTTCTTAGTCTGAGGAATGTGCTCTCTGTTAATGTCAACGACTCCATGATAATCTGAGACCACATGAGTCCAGAAGTGAAGGTGTGGCCAATGTCTCAGCAACATGGTAAATGCTGGGACCTTCAGGACAGCCCTTAAGACTATGGGAAAGAACTCTAAATACATATATATTAAAATCTATAATTGCTCAACTATGCAAAATAAGAGTGCAATAGGAATTATGAGGAGCATCATGATTCTAAAGGAACAAAGGCAGCTACACTATGAGCCAGCTAGTCAGACAGACACAAGAGTGGGCAAATTCAAGTTCAAGGTCAGCCTAGGACAGAGTAAGGTTAGGCCCAGGTGTGGTAGAAATGGCAATATCAGGGCAGGGACCTTCCCAACTATCTTATCCTTTGTGCTTAACAAAAGCAGACAGATCTCCCAGTTATTTTACAATGTTAAGAAAAAAATGTTTGCTTGAATCAAGGGCTGGGGTCATCAGGGGATGCTGATTCATAAGATAATCAAAAGGAAACCTGGAGTAAATGACTGGATTATGTGTAAAATGAAAGACTAGACCCATGTTTTGCAGGAGATGAGCTATCCAGAGAATTTTTTTTAGGATAAAGAGAGAACTTCGAGACACACTCTCTCTCTCTCTCTCTCTCTCTCTCTCTCTCTCTCTCTCACACACACACACACACACACACACACACACACACACACACAGAAGCAGAACATGGACAGAGAGATCTCTTGGAATAGCAAGCGGGACATGGACAGAAAGATCTATTAGACTAGCAAGCAAGCAGAATATAGACAGAAAAATCTCCAGAGAGAAAGCAGAACATAAAGAGAAGCAGGCTGGAAAAGCTGGATCAAACAGAAACGGGCCATCAGCTTGGATCCCGCTCCCAGACACCCCTTCTCTCAGAACTCCAGTCCATGCTGAGGCTGGTCCTTGGCATGGAACGGTCACAAAAAGTACAGAGAAATGTTACTGCAGCATTTGCTGTGATATAAAAAGAACTGGAAGGGGCTAGAGAGATGACAAAGGTTTTCTATTGCTGCCATGTAAAAGTATCTTTTATTCACCTGTTGAATTTGTTATTTCCAAGGCTTACTACCTCCATCTGCTAACGTAGGCCTAGTCCTGGAAGCTTCTTACCTCTGTACAATGCTATCTAGGCTTAGAATGTTTTTCAGCCTCTGAGACATACTGCTGAATACGCTTACCCTTCTTAGTTCTTTCTGAACTTTGGCTGGGTGTTCAACTCAGCTGTTCTGACTCAAACTCCTCTCCAAGCTGACTGATTCAAACTGGCTTCTCTCAGCCTCTGACTTTTTGTTCTGCTTGGCCTCAAACTAACTCTAGTAATCTGATCTCCTGGCTCCTTCTCACCTTCTCACCTATGTCTAGCTTGTTCTTTCTCTACACCCTGTCTTTCTTTCTGTACAACTGTCCGGGTAAAAACTGCTTCTCTCTCTCTCTCTCTCTCTCTCTCTCTCTCTCTCTCTCTCTCTCTCTCCTGCTATCTCTAAAATAACCTCTCTTTTCTCACTTTTCTCATGAGAGTTGGGCATATACTGTCAAATCTTTTCTGATTCATCATTTTGTCTGCCCTTGAATTAGACATCACTTTCAAACATGGCTGCTTCCGTCCATGAACCGTCATTGTTTTGAACTAAAGGTATGAACTAAGGGTCTGTCTGTGTCCCAGCCAGAGGGATTAAAGGTGTGTGCTAAGGTTGAGCCAAACCACAACTATAAACAAGTTTTTCCAGTAAACAGTAAAATCTCTGGGTTCACAATGTGATCAGATTACCCTGCAACACTGACATAAAACACCATGACCAAAAGTAATATGGGAGGAAGAGTCTATTCTATCTTACACTTTCTGGTAGCAACCTGTTACTGAAGAGAGTTAAGACAGGAGCTCACGCCAGATAGGGATCTGCAGGTAGGAACTGATGCAGAGCCCACGGAAGAGGGCTGCTTTCTAGCTTGCTTCTTGTGGCTTGCTCAGCCCGATTTCTTGCAGAGCTCAGGACCTGGACCAGCTCAGAGGTGGGGCCTTGCCACATCAATCATTAAGAAAATGTACCACAGGCTTGCCCAAAGGCCAAATATAATAGGGGAGTTTTCTCAATTGATGCTTTCTCCTCCGAAATGACTCTAGCTTGTGTAAAGTTGACATAAAATTAGCTAGCACAGGTGACTGAGTGGTTAAGAGCATTGGCTGCCTCAGACGACCCAGGTTCAATTTCCAGAACCTTCTTGGTAGCTGATGCCTGCCTGTTACTCCAGTTTCAGGTGATCTAATATGCCCTCCCCCCAGCCTTGAGTAGGATTAGCAAACCTAGGATGGTTTTACAACCTGGCTGGAGCCAGGAGTCTTGAGGAGTTGACCGTACTGTGAGCTTGCTGAAACAAAGGATGGGGTCTGTTGGTTTTCCCTATATAATGCAGTACAGACTATTAAATTTCGTGTCTTGATCAGAAACTTTGTCTTGGCTTCATTCTTCTCTCACACCCCGTCCCTTTTTCATTTCCTGCCTCCCTTTCAGGTAGACCCGGTTCATCCATGGCTGCTGGACGGCTACAATCTAATGCTTTCTTCTGGTCTTTGAAGGCATCAGGCATAAAATGGTGTACAGACATCCATTTAGGCAAAATACCTCTACAGATAAAAAAAAAAAATTGGGAGCATTCTAAACTACAATTCATACATATCATATCGGGGAATATTACATAGTGACTATTAAAAGGAGGTGGCTGTATATTCAACAACCCGAATAAGCCATTTAATACTTAGTGTACAGATGGGCAAAATCAAATTGTAGCGTTTTATGTATAATTTGTTTGAATGCACTAAGACAAACTTATAAAATGTCACATGATACAGCATAAACTTTTTAAGATATAAGCTAGGATCTAGAAAGACATTTGCTGAGCCGAGGAAATACTTAGTTCTTGGTGGGAAAGAGACGGAGACTGACAGGGGACCAAGTTCAGAAGGGAGGAGTCTCAGGGGACACTAGCTGTAGAGTCATATTTTACTTTAAATTCCCCCCTTTTAAAGAAGGAAAGTATATCTGTGAGTTCTCGTGTGACTAAATATTAATTCTGCTGTGTGGTGGTGCATCCCTTTGTTCGGCACTGGGGAGGCAGAGGCGGGCCGATCCCTGTGATTTCAAGATTCCCCTACTTTATAGAGTTTTGGGGAAGTCAGGGCTACAAAGAGAGTCCCCGTTTAAACAAAAACAAAAGAGCAAATCAAACCAAACCAAACCAAAAACAAAATCCTAATAATTAAAAAATAGCACTTCACCTAGGTGGGGTTGATCTGTGATTGTGACTCAGGGTGACTAAAGAGAAGGTGGGACCACTCTCCAGCCTGGTCATTCTGCTCCTGGGGCTCCTTAGACCTCAGCAGGCTAATCTCTTGACAGGCTGATATGACTGAGGGCCAGTGTCACCCCTTGAGTTGATGTGGTGACTTATCATACTGTCCCCACAACGACGAAAGGGCCTGTGTGGAAATCATCAAACCAGCAAGCTCAGAGGTTCCTGTTCCTGGGATGAGTCCCTGCATCCCTGCATCCTGTCTGCATCTCTGCCCACCTGTCTGACCTACCCTCCTCCAATCCCCACCTCACCCACTCTTCCAGCCACAGACTTCCTCTGCTCATGCTGCCTCCCCTCCTGCCTCTGTGGCCTTTGTGATTGCTGCCCCTTTCCAGCCCAGATCTTCCTCCATCTGAAAGCCACAAGAGCAATGCTTTCTTATTCAAGTCTCACGGCTAGTAAATATTGCCTCCTGGAGATCCTCTCTAACTTGTCTTTCACTCTCCGCCACAGCTATCAGAGGCCATCTTGTACAACTTATTTGTGTCTGTTTATGGACTGGGTTGTACACTCAAACATAAAAGGAGTAAGCCCTTGCCACATCTCCCTTCAACCCAGGTACTAAGGAAAGTGCCTAGCTCACGGTAAGGGTTAGATGTCACAGCTTAGAGTGGGCCTCTGAATTTCCGTCCAATCCAGGCTGGGAGTGTAATCTCTGAGTCAAGCAGGAATGAGTGATCTAAGCCTGGATTCCCAAACTGGTCACTGCAGGCTGAAGAAGGGGTCTGTTACTTAATCCCCAGATGCCCCAGTTTGCTCATCTGGAAGATAAAGGGATTGGATAAGATGCCTCTCTTCCACCCAGGCTTTCCCGTGCCATAAAGTATAAATGGTTATATGCTTGGACTTACCTTCTCCAATACTGCCCAGATAATCATTTGGATGTTTTCTGTTTCTCCCCCACTCCCTTTTAAAAATCTGCGATGTGAAGCACATGGCAGCATGGGTCTCTGGAGCACAGTGACATGACGTCCTTTATGCAAAATTTATTTGGTCAAAGGCTGCGGTTTTCTTTATCCCTGTCATTATTTGCTCTTCAGAGAACCTTCAGCTTTGACATCTTTATTAGTATCTTTGGACTGGTAGTGGAGCAAACCACCGGGTGCCCAGTCACTGGGGTGTGCTCTGAATCTGGGCGGGTGTGCTGAAGAATTTACACAATATTTATTTCCAGCTCCCTTGTTCCTGCACGTGGAGCAGAGATAGAGATGGCTGACGTCTGAAGACAGAAGCTGGGTGAGGTTCTGATTTCAGGACCAGCAGGTTCCAATTTCTGTACCATCTCTTTAGAGAGGTAACTGATCAGGTGTTGGTCTGGAGCTGGAGGCCCAGCATAAACGCTTCCTTTTATACAGAGCCAGGCACTGACTGAAGGGTTTTCACTCATTATCTCTTTCCATTTTAATTTTCCCGGGAGGTCTGCGAGATGGGAATTATCATTGTCATTCGTCATGGGAAGTAACCCACCTTTGACGATAGAAAAATCGAATGTCTTAGCTCACATCGTAGTTGCCTCTCCTATAATGATAAGAAATAAACCATAGCAATGCAAGTTTGGTTGTGCCAGAAGATGCACCTAGTAGCATTAATCCCTGATATTCGTGCCTTAATCAACACTTGTGTATTTGCATCTATTCATGTGTGTGCACAGGCGTATGGAGGGCAGGGGTTGACATAGGTATCTTCCTCCATTGTTTTGCGTCATAGTACATAGAAACCTGGAACTCATGTATCTGGCTAGACTGCTGGCCAATGAGCTCCTGTAATCAACCCATTTATCCCCGTCTTCTCTGCCCTGGGACTAGGAGGCCGGCTTTTACTTGGGTCTGAGGATCTAAACCCAGATTTAGGGCAAGTACTTTACTGAGTCATAGCCCTCATCAACAACCAACATTTAAAACTCAGAGTGTGCATCAGATTTTAAAAGGAATTATAAAAGCAGAGGGATTTGGGGAGTCCAGCGGGAGTGGTTCAGCCCACATGGGGGGGATTATGATTAACATACACCCTGTACCTGTACAAAATTGTCAACGAGTAAATTCTAAAACATGAAAATCATGATGTGCGCAGGAATCCCTCGTTTCCTCAGTGAGCGAGCAGCCCTCACCAGACATACCAGCCAAATCCGTGCGTTTGGCTTCCTGAAACAGCCCTTGCTCAGGGACTCAGTGTTTGAGGTCTGAGAAAATAAAGGCTGAGAAGTTGTGCGGAACATGTCCAGCTCCCTCCAGATCGTTGGCGGCTGAAGTGGTACTCAAGCTTAGTTACTTCAGCCTCTCAAGCTCTCAACTCTCCGGCCTTGTGGAAAGCACGCTGCCGCTGTGGTTCCCATTTCGGATCGCTAGCCTGTGATCTTTCTCTTGTCTGGGATCTGGGGCAATATTTTAAGATATCACTCACTGAGTTGCCAAAAATGTTGCCGAGCATGAGTCACACGGAATGCTGCAGGCTTTCTCTACAGCTGCACCACTGCGATTGTGGGCTGAGCATTCTCGTGGGTGCTGTGCTGTTAGTTGGCTGGGCTTGGCAGTTTATGTATTCCTGTCTCATGTACAAATGGGAAGCTAGCAGCGGGTCGTGACAACCAAAACGGCTCCAGGAAAGGTGTCCTCAGAGAGACAAAATCTTCCTTGATAAACCCTGCAGAAAACCCAAACAAACAAACAACCCCTCCTTTGCTCCGAGCAAAGGCTGGATCCTTTACTTTTCCATCACGTTAGGGATTAGTGACTCTGAATTTAGGAGACTGCAACTTTGGCATCATCACGGAATCTTCAGGTGAGTATAAAGGATGACTCGAAAAAGCAATATGTCATTAAGTGTTAGAGCTACCCTCCTTGGGGAGAGGTGGCTAGAACCTTGGGGTCCACAGCTCCTCTGTTCATACCATGCTGACTGGGGGCCTCCACTCACAGAGAAGAATGGCAGAAGGAGGGTATAGGCTGTGGCTCCACCGTTAGATTATCACAGAGAAGCTAGCTAGAAAGTGCAGAGGACCCTGTCCCACCCCTGTAGATGCAGTGTGCATTTCGATAAGACTCTAGGTACTTTGTTTCCATTTTAAGGCTTGAGATGTAGTAGTCAGTATTATACAAATGTCTTTTGAGAACAGAGAGGCTGTCTGTGGTTCTGAACTGGTTCCCTCTCACTAGCTCTCTTGCATGTCCACTGTCCAGTGTCACTTGTTTGCCTGATCTCCATGGGAATGTGGCTCTGTGTGGGCTAAAAGCATCTATCTGTGCTTTCTCAGTGAGCCAAACTCCTAAAGGTGAGCCTTGTGTTTTCATTTTGCCTGAATGATTGATTGAGACAAAAAATTTCTCACTGGCCTAAACTACCCCAGTAGTTGAGGCTGGCTGGTCGGTCAGTGAGCCCCAGATATAACCACCACATATATATGCCACATATATAATCTCCATGTTAGGGGTTGCAAGTGCATGGCCATCATGCCTGTTCTTATCTTCTGTGGGTTGTGGGGAGCAAAATCAGATTCTCACACTTCTAAGGCAAATAAATGCTTTACCAACTGGGGCTAGCTCTCCATTCCTCTGTCTTCTAACTTTTTACATGATGAGGCAAACCCGTGTGGGTCCTATTTCATCCAACCTGCTCCCAGAGTCTCTGTGAAGTCTGTCTCTGCCATTTATGAGCCATAAAGCCTTAGAGAAGATAGCAGACGTCTCTCAGACCACAGATGGCCTCACTAACATGAAGGTGGGCCGCCTGCTTTGAAGGCATTGTGAAGGATGTCATAGACTGTGACTTTGGAGAAGCTCCATAAACAGGCAGCTGTGTGCAGTCAATGGTGGGGTAATTTTTGTGATAACCGTTGCTAGCAGAAATTTAAAAGATCACAATGACTCCTGGGCATATACCCAGAAGATGCTCCAACATGTAATAAGGACACATGTTCCACTATGTTCACAGCAGCCATATTTATAATAGCCAGAAGCTGGAAACAACCCAAATGTTCCTCCACAGAGGAATGGATACAGAAAATGTGGTACATTTACACAATGGAATACTACTCAGCTATTAAAAACAATGACTTCATGAAATTCGTAGACAAATGGATGGATCTTGAAAACATCATTCTGAGCGAGGTAACGCAGTCACAAAAGAATGAACATGGTATGTACTCATTGTTAAGTGGTAATTAGCCCAAAAATTTGAAATACCCAAGAGTCACTTCGCAGCAACAGTAGTACTGAGTGCGAGGACCCAGATGGAGGGCTTGGAGAAAGGACTGAAGGAGCTAAGGGAGTGTGCAGCCCAGGGAGGTAGCAACACTGACAACTGGCCTGACCCCCTGATACTTCTGGAGACTGATCCACCAACCTCCACCAACTATGGAGGGACCCATAGTGCTGGCCACAAAGACTGCAGAGGAGGGTCTTGTTACCCATCAGGGGGAGGAGAGGCCCTTGGGCCTGAGGGTGTTAGATCCCCCAGTGTAGGAGAATGACAAGGAGGGAAGACGAGAGTGGGTGGGGGTGGGTGGGGGAGGTGGGTTGGAGAATATCCCCATAGTGGCAGGGGGAGGGCGGAGGGAATGGGGAGGTTCCAAAGAGGAGATCTGGAAAGGGGGAAACATTTGAAATGTAAATAAAATATGAAAAAAAAAAAAAAAAAGATCACAATGAATTCCCTGAAGCCCAATTGCTCTGTCTGTGCTGCCCCCTGTGGGCGAACTCTTTAATTAACCAGTGTGAATGAATTAGGAGAGTCAGAAACATATCCAAGTACACTCTCACATTAGTAAAAAGAACCACTGTGGTAATGCTTCCCAATATATACAGTAATCAGAATTCCCCAGGAAGGGTCTAAAAATTCCCAAGGACTTTGTGTTTAGGGGTTCTGATTCTCCACATAGGGTCAGCTCCGAGGATCCGAGTATTGCTAAATCTGTTCAAATGATCTAGGAGTCCAGTTCCTGAGTGCTGCTTAAAGCCCGTCTGTGGGACCATGACTGATAGATGCTACGCCAGAAGGTCAGTGCAGGAGACAGGGGAAGCACTGGGCCTTTAAGCTGTGTGTCAGATACCTGAACTCCTAGGTGAAGATGTGGGCACACAGCTTCCATAGGGGTTGACCAAAAGCTTTCCAAAGGAGAGCAGAGGTGTGAGGAGACTGAAGGAGAGGAGCAGGGGTGGAAAGAGGAATGCTTGGTTTGCTCAAGGTCATCCATGGAAATTTACCACTAAAAACACCCAAGATGAGACAGATGTCTGGATGTTCCTTATCATAGAGCAAGGTTAATGAAGCCAAATAGCATAATGATGAAAAGAACTGAATATACAGCTTCTCTTCCTCCTCCTCCTCCTCCTCCTCCTCCTCCTCCTCCTCCTCCTCCTCCTCCTCCTCTTCCTCCTCCTCTTCCACCTCCTCTTCCTCCTCCTCCTTCTGCTCATGAGGTAAATAACTTGTAAAAGCCATCTGTGGGAAATGACAGGCTGTTCAAGGGCATGTGGAGAGAAGCAGGCAAGTGGACCCAGGTTTGAGACAACCAAAAGGAATCTTTCTGATGCTCTGAGGACAGGCAGATTGGGTTTGACTCGAGTGCACTTCCGAGTAGTCTTTCCTGTTGAAAGAGATTTTATCTTCATCCTAGCTGCAGGCACATTCTGCCTACTTGGGGACCTCTTCCTCCACAACCCCTGCACATTCAAAATGCACGAGTAATACCTGAAACCATAAGAATGTGCCACCTTCCTATAATGTGGGTAAAAGCTTTGAGTAACAAAACTCAAACACTTGTGAACCTTTCTGATTCCTCACACCTATTCTGTAAGACAAACCTTTTAATTATCCCCATCTATAATAGTAATAGTAATAGTAATAATAATTCATATTTTAGATGAATTCCTGTAAAGGAATATAGCTTAAAACCGATAGAGCCAGGGTTAGGATGGGAACATTTGACCTCAGATTTGATGATCAGTGTATCATAGAGAATGGGGGATAAAATATTTGCTGTTCTTTTTTTTTTTTTTTTTTCTTTTTTTTTTGGTTTTTTCGAGACAGGGTTTCTCTGTATAGCCCTGGCTGTCCTGGAACTCACTCTGTAGACCAGGCTGGCCTCGAACTCAGAAATCCACCTGCCTCTGCCTCCCAAGTGCTGGGATTAAAGGCCTGCGCCACCACTGCCCGGCTTAATATTTGCTGTTCTATTGGCCAGTGATTGATCTTGTGTTTTTTGTTTGTTTGTTTGTTTGTTTGTTTGTTTCTCTGCAGGCCAGAAGACTGCACAGAAAATCTCAGGGTGGGGGTTAGGTTGGAAGGGTTTGTCTGTCCCTCTGTATAATTTCTGTTCCTTTCTCTCATCTGCTCTTGGGTAGTCTGTTTTGGGGAAGTGTACCTTGAAGAAGAATCGAACAGGACTCTGTAAAAAGCCCGGCTATATACAGAACAAGGCTCAACAGAGGTCTGTGATCTGGGAAATGATAGTATGACCTCATCAGTCCCCATTCATGGAGGAAGATGGAGGCATTTCCCTGAGATCTTCCTGCAGGGCCTCTCCAGGTAGGGGTCTATGTCAGCCTGCAGGGGACTACAGGATGTGTGAGGATGTGAATGAGGGATGCTCCCCACCCGTGGGCTCAGGTATTAGACTACTTAGTCCCAAGTTGGTGGCACTGTTTGGGAAGGTTATGGAACCTTTAGGGGGTGGAGCCTTGCTGGAAGAAGTACATCACTGGGAGTGGGCTTTGAGTTTATGGCCTTGCTCCATTTCCAGTTTGCTCTCTTCTTGCCTGTGGCTAGAGATGTGATCTCTTAGCTGCCTGGCCCAGCTGCCTGAGGCCATGCCTCTCCTTCCATTATGGACTCTTCCTCTGGAAACGTAAAACCCCCAAAATCACTCCTATAAATTGCTTTTGGCCATGGCATTTTATCACAGCAACAAGAAGTACAGGAAGAATATGGACTCTTCAGTTCCTGGAACCAGTTTGCTTTGGGAGACACAATATCCTTTACTCCTCTTCTTTCTCAGACACTGGATATTGTGCTTGGGATGGGGGATTGTGTTGCTGCTGGGTTGCAGTAGCCTAGGAGACACTGGTCTTCCTTCTAAGAGCTCCTGTGATCCTCCGTCCTTAGCCAGTGATACCTCTCCCTCCCCTTCTCTTACATACATGTCTGTAATGACACATCATGAATAGATCATTTTGCAAAAGCTTCAGATGATACAGAGTGCTTTAAAAATAAGATGGTGTCTCTTTCCCTAACCCTGTTTGGGCTACTTTTCTCATCACTGAGACAAAATACCTGACAAGAAGCAGCTGAAGGAAGAAAGTGTTTTGTTTTGTTCTTCTCATACTTTAAGGAAACGTCCATCATGACAACAGGAGCCAGAATCAGCTGGTCCCAGGACATCTGCAGTCAGGAAGAATAGACTGAAAGTTCATGTTCAAGTCTTCTTTGCATTCAGCCCAAGACTGCAGCCAGTGAGAATGGTCTTTGCTACCTTTAGGGTGGGTCTTCCCACCTCACCTAACCTAGTTCTAGATACCCCCCACAGATGTACCAGAGGCTTGTTTCCATGGTGACTGCAGATTGTACTGGGTTGACAATAGAGATGAACCATCACATCATCTTGTCCCCAGGTCCTTGCACAGTTGTGAGAGGCAGGGTGCTGCCCATTGTATCTGGTGGCTCCCGTCACAGCAGAGGAGGCACCCAGCACATTCTTGGAGGGAACAGATGCATGCCAGCTGCCAGTCACAGCTGCACAGCCTTCTGTGCACATCACACATGCACATGCACTTTTTCTTAAATGGGTCCTATTGACTCCATGGTACTGCAGTATCTGTTTCCTTTCTCTTCCTCTTTCTTCGTACATAATATATCTTATCTGCGGATTTCTTTCTTTATTCATGATGCCCACTTGGTTCTCACTGCTAAACAACCACTCTACCTCAGTGGGCACTCTTATCCGCCATCCCTCACTGTTTCCATGGTGCTGTGGCCAATCTCCTTGCATAGCCACCTGGGACCCAGGTGTGAACATCCTTCAAGGAACGACACCCAGATGGATGCACTGGCTAGCAGGTTCCTTCTTGCTATTCCCCTTTGCTGAGTCTGATGCCTGAGTCTTAAACTCCTCTGGAAGTTGGGCTGAACTGAAGAGAAATTCCTTTGCCTGGGAGTGGTAGGGAGTGTCAGCCCTGGGCTGGAGACATGAACCTGACACATGCAGGCAAACACACACACACACACACACACACACACACACACACACACACAATCCTACTACCCCAGCCTGCTGTGGGGAGCCTAATCTTTGACTCAAATCATACAATGTTAGTGTGTTGAGGACCAAGTCTTCCTGCTGCTGAAGGACACTTCAATGCTCATTTCTAGTAAGAGACTTCAGGCGTCCATCCTTCACCCTAGTTTACTGTGGAAGCAAGCAAATGGGGACATTTTGGAAGGAGCAACTGGCTCTTTTGGGTGAGGTCAAAACTGCAGCTTGATGACCTCGGCCTTGGTCAGCAGCCACCTTCCCTCCTGGAGTTGCTGCTTCTGGCTCCACAGTTGATCTCTGATAAGGGCGTGTCCTGAAAGCTGAGCTGGCCTTTGGCTCCTCAATCAGTAATTCAATGGCTGCTGGCCCTGCACTGGACAGATGCTTGGGTGGGTTAGCCTGTCCCAGCAGTAAAGAAGACTGCTAAGGACAAAGGTCCTTCGGGTCACACTGTCAGGTTCCACCCTGCAGGCTAAGAGGACCGGGGGACTCTTGGTTTCCTTATCTTTTGACTGGGGAGAATCTTCATTTAGAGAACGGCAAGGATTAAACAGAGTTTTCTTCTATTTATCGAGAGCGGTGTTCAGTGATTTTATTTTTTACATCTGGAGCAGAACAGAGTCCTGCAGGTGCCCAATAATATGTGTTAATTAGGTGACAACTGCAAGAATCAAGCAGAGAATTGGCACCAAGGACTGGTTTTATTTCTGCCCAACTTCTTTGAAAACCAAGCCTATGGCTCTTCCCAATCCTAGTTCCCCAAACATGACTTACTACTCACCAGTGGTGACCCCTCCTCTGGAGTGTACCGTCCACCTGTGTCTGCTGTTGTAACTCCATCCTTTACCCCATTCGGAAGTGCCATCTTCCCTTTTGTATTTCTGGGGTCTTTCTTGGCTTTTTAAACATTTACATTCCCAGCTCCTTATCTTTCTTGTAGATGCTGCCCTGTGTATTCAGTATCTCCATTTGGACATCCGTTTGATATTAACACTCGGTACCCTTGTCTCAGTTAAGCCGGCTTGCTCACAGGCTCTCCATTATCAGTTATGTGCAGCTCCATCTTTCTCAGTACCCAGGTGGAACCCTCTGAAGCCATCTTGGATATTTAGTGTCTTTCACACCCTGGGCGTAGTCCATCTTGTACCTACTGAGTTGGATCTGCTTGTGACATCTCATTAACCCATTGTTTCCAATACAGGCTACCACATCCACGTCAGGGCCAGTGACTTCTACCTTTGCCTCTCTCTATCTACAATTGCTTTCCTCAGAGCAGCCAGAGTGGTTCCTTGTAAAAACCTACATCAAATCCACCTGTCGGTTTTCCGGGGTGGTTCATGGTCCCCTCAGAGTGAATGTCAGCACTCCGAACACAGACAACCAGACTTTACAAACCATGTTTCCCTCTGACCTGTCTCCCACCATACCCCTGGCTCTTTCTATACATTCTGAGCTGCCTCCTCTCACTCCCTCTCTTCCATTTCACCCTGTTCTTCCTACCCCCACCTTCTTCTCTGTCTTTTCAACAGGATTTTGCTACACATCCTAGGTTGGCCTCAACCTCACTACCCCCCTGCCTCAGCCCCGGAGGTACAAGATTACAGGAGCATGCCATTATACCTACTTTTAGCCTTCTTTACCTTGCTTTCTTTCTCGGAACTGTCTTCAAACAAGCTCTGCCAACAGGCATTTGGGTAGCCAGTGGCAGGCATTAATTAGTTTGGGATGGTGTGGTTGCTGAGAGGCTTGGGTATCTACTCTCTGCTAAGCCTGGCTGTGTTCCTTTAACTAGAGTTGTACCACCTATACTAACACCCCTGGCAGCAGCCCTTTCTCTTTGGCAGTCTTCTTGCAGGTCCAGGTGCCAGCAATCTTGCTCTCTGCTGCCCCCTTCTGGCGTGACAAGGCTAAAGTCATCCAGCTACTCCCTGGAGCTTGACTAACTTTACCCACAGGTTTGGAAATGGTCCCCTCATTTAATACACTTCATTTATTTTTTAAAGATTTACTTACTTACTTACCTACTTACTTAATATGAGTACACTGTAGCTGTCTTCAGATACCAGAAGAGAGCATCTGGTCCATTACAGTTGGTTGTGAGCCACCATGTGGTTGCTGGGAATTGAACTCATAGGACCTCTGGAAGAGCAGTCAGTGCTCTTAACTGCTGAGGCATCTCTCCAGCCTGCTTCATTTATTTTTATAAAAATATTATTAATCACCTGTAACTCAGAACACTCTACTTGTTATTTTCACTGTCTGAGAGAAGGGGCTTGTCTGTTGGTTCCCTGATGAACCGCTATACTAGGGTAAATGGCTGGTGTATCTTAGGGATGGAGACGAACTGGCTGGCTGAATCGGTACAGAGAACACACCCTTTGTCTTCATCTCTCAGAGGATATAATTGCACACTACCTTAACACGTAGAATCTAAATCTCAGCATGTCAACTAGATTGTGGGATCTTCAAGGGGAAGACCATTGCAAAAGCCACTAGGCTGGACATGGCCTGTAGGTGACCTAGTTCACACTTAAGCATCAGCCCCATAGCTTTCAACTCTGTTCTGAGTTACCTTTTCAATGTCAACATCATACAGAACATCCCACAGAGCTCTTAACATCCCAATGGCTCAAAGTTTCAAAGACTTTCCACTGTCCTCCCCCAAAACATGGTCAGGTTGTTACAGGAATACCCCACTCCCAGTACCAGTTTGTCTTAGTCAAGGTTTGTATTTCTGCACAAAACATCATGACCAAGAAGCAAGTTGGGGAGGAATGGTTTATTCATCTTATACTTCTACATTGCTGTTCATCACCGAAGGAAGTCAGGGCAGGAACTCACACAGGGCAGGAACCTGGAGGCAGAAGCTGATGCAGAGGCCATGGAGGGGTGCTGCTTACTGGATTGCTTCCTCTGGCTTGTTCAACTTGCTTTCTTATAGAACCCAGGACTACCAGTCCAGGGATGGCACCACCCACAATGGGCTGGGCCCTCCTCCCTTGATCACTAATTGAGAAAATGTCTTACAGCTGGATCTCATGGAGGCATTTCCTCAAGGGAGGCTTCTTTCCCTATAACTCCAGCTTGTGTCAAATTGACACACAAAACCAACCAGTACAACTGACCCCTTGTCAACATCACACACATACACATACACACACAATTAAGCCTCAACCCTTACTTTCTTATTCATCCCCAAGATCTAAATAACTTTAAAAGTCCCACAGTCTTTACAAATTCTTACATATTAAAATTTCAATCCCTTTGAAATATCCAATCTCTTTTGAAATTCAAAGTCTTTTTACAATTCAAAGTCTCTTAATTGTGGGCTCCAATAAAATACTTAATTACTTCAAGAGGGAAAAATATCAAGGCACAATCTTAATCAAAAGCAAAATCAAACTCCTACTGTCCAATGTCTGGAATCCACTCATGATCTTCTTGGCTCCTCCAAGGGTTTGGGTCACTTCTCCAGCTCTGCCTTTTGTAGCACACACCTTGTCTTCTAGGCTCCAGATGCCTGTACTCCACTGCTGCTGCTGTTCTTGGTGGTTATCTCACAGTACTGGCAGCTCCAAAACACTGCTGTCTTCTGCTGCAACTGGACTGCACTTTCACAAATAGCCTTGTATAGGCTCTTTTCACAGGTGCTAAGCCTCAACTTCTCTACATGACTCCTTCAGTCTTGGGCCTTCAACTACCACTTAGGCTGCATCTTCACCAATGGCCTCTCCTGGTCTCTCACAGTGCCAAGCATCAGCTGCTACCCCTTCATGTTTCAAAACCAGTACCACCTGGGTCACTCTTATACATTATCAAGTCTGGTTGCTAATACAAGGTACAATCGTGGCTGCCTCTGGAAAACAGCCTCTTTGTGCTCTCAGGAAACACTTCCCAGAAGAGTTCACCTCAGTGATGCTGGTCTCTTCTAATCACTGCTAATTTCTTAGGTCCAGCTAACCAGCATCAATCCTCCCAGTAATGCAAAGGTTTTGCTTTAGTAGTTCTGGTATCTTGTTAATCACAGCTGATTCTTCAGCCCCAGCTAACCAAAACCACAGAATCTTCACAATCAAAGCAGCAACAGCCCTGATAAGAGTCTTTAATCTTCTCTCTGAAATTTCACAAGCCAGGCTTTCATCTTCTGCACCGTTCTCAACATTATCTTCCAAGCTCCTACAGAACACCCCACAGAGCTCTTAATACCCAATGGTTCTAGCCAAAGTTCCAAAGTCCTTCCACAGTCCTCCCCAAAACACGATCAGGTTGTCACAGGAATACTTCACTCCCAGTACTAGTTTGTCTTAGTCAGGGTTTCTATTCCTGCACAAACATCATGACCAAGAAGCAAGTTGGGGAGGAAAGGGTTTATTCAGCTTACTCTTCCACACTGCTGTTCATCACCAAAGAAGCTGACCTGCTGGACCAGGAAGCTGGACCTTCCTGGACCTCAAGCAGGTCAGGAAGAAGGAGCTAATGCAGAAGCCATGGAGGGATGTTTCTTATTGGCTGGCTTCCTCTGACTTGCTTAGCTAGCTTTCTTATAGAGCCCAGGACTACCAGCCCACAGATGGTACCACCCACAAGAGGCCCTCCCCCCTTGATCACTAATTGAGAAAATGCCTTACAGCTGGATCTCATGGAGGCATTTCCTCAACTGAGGCTCCTTTCTCTGTGATAACTCCAGCTTTTATCAAACAAGACAGTACAATTGGTATATAGAACTGCTGTGGATTTTTGCATGTTAACTTTATATTTTGCTACTTTTCTGAGCTAACAGAGTTCTCATGGTACTATTAGGATCTCTTTTCTTACCTTAAACATAGCTGTTCTAAGAACTGCATAGTTATTTCGATCATTGCTGCTTCTGGCTAATTTAAAAATGATTTATTTATTTTTATTTTATGTGCATTCGTGTTTTGCGTGTGTGTGTGTGTGTGTGTGTGTGTGTGTGTGTGTGTGTTTTGAATACCTTGAAGCTGGAATTACAGACTGTTGTGAGCTGCCTTGTGGGTGCTAGGACCTAGATCTGGAAAGGCAGCCAGTGCTTTTAACCACTGAGCCATCTCTCCAGCCCCACTATTAGGATCATTTAAGTGTAGGTCCTTGTACTGGCTGGTTTTGTGTCAACTTGTTTTGTGACACAAGCTGGAATTATCACAGAAAATGGACTTTCAGTTGAGAAAATGCCTCCATGAGATCCAGCTGTAAGGCATTTTCTCAATTAGTGATCAAGGGGGGGGGAGTGTCTTGTGAGTGGTACCATCTGTGGGCTGGTAGTCTTGAGCATTATAAGAAAGCCAGCTGAGTAAGCCAGGAGAAGCAAGCCAGCCAATAAGGAACATCCCTCCATGGCATCTGTATCAGCTCCTGCCTCTGACCTGCTTGAGTTTCAGTCCTGGCTTCCGTTAGTGATGAACAGCAGTGTGGAAGTGTAAGCTGAATAAACCCTTTCCTCCCCAACTTGCTTCTTGGTCATGATGTTTGTGCAGGAATATAAACCCTGACTACGACAAATTGGTACCAGCATAGTGGGGTATTCCTGTGACAACCTGACCATATTTTGGGGAGAACTGTGGAAGGACTTTGGGCTAGAAGATCCATTCGGTGTTAAGAGCTTTGTGGGATGTTGTGTAGGAGCTTGAAAGATATTGTTGAGAACAGTGCAGAAGATGGAGGCCTGGCTTGTGAAATTTCAGAGAGAAGATTAAAGACTCTTATCAGAGCTGTTGCTGTTTTGACTGTGAAGATTCTGTGGTTTTGGTTAGCTGGGGCTGAAGGATCAGCTGTGATTAACAAGATACCAGAACTACTAAAGCAAAACCATTGCATTACTGGAACTACTGATGCTGGCTAGCTGGAGTTGAGAAATTGGCCGTGATTGGGAAGAGACCAGCATCACTGAAGTGAACTCTTCTGAGAAGTGTTTTCTGAGAGCACAGAGGCTGCATTCCAGAAATAGCCAGAGTTGTATCTTGTGCTGTGGCTGGACTTGGTAATGTGTAAGAGTCACCCAGGTGGTACTAGTTTTGAAGGCATGAAGGAGTTATGAAGAGCAGATGAGACTGGACACTGTGAGAGGCCATGGAAGGCCATTGGTGAAGGTGCAGCCTCAGTTGCAATTGATGGCCCAGGACTGAAGGGGTCATGCAAAGGAGTTGAGATTTAGCACCATGAAGAGAGCCTATGAGAGGCTGTTGGTAAAGTCTAGTTGCAGCAGAAGACAGCAGTGTTTTAGAGATACCAGTACCATGAGATGACTACCAGAACAGCAGCAGCAGTGGAGTACAGGCATCTGGATCCTAGAAGACAAGGTATGTGCTACAAAGGGTAGAGCTGGAGAAGTGACTCAAGTCCTTGGAGGAATCCAGAAGATTGTGAGTGGATCCCAGACACTGGACTGTTGGAGTTTGATTTTGATTTTGATTGTGACTGTGCCCTAATATATTTTCCTTCCTGAAGGAAGAAGGTATTTTAGTGGAGTCCACAGTTAAGAGAGTTTTAATGGTAAAAAGACTTGGATTCTAAGGGATTCGGTATTTTTAAAGGGATTGAAATTTTAATATGCAAGAATTTGTACTGTGGGACTTTTTAAAGTTGTTTAGATCTTGGGGATGAATAAGAAAGTAAGTGTTGAGGCTTAATGTTGATGTATTTGTATGTCAAGTTGACAAGGGGTCAATTGTACTGTCTGGTTTTGTGTCAACTTGACACAAGCTGGAGTTATCACAGAGAAAGGAGTTTCAGTTGAGGAAATGCCTCCATGAGATCCAGCTGTAAGGCATTTTCTCAATTAGTGATCAAGGGGGGATGGTCCCTTGTGAGTGGTACCATCCCTGGGCTGGTAGTCTTGGGTTCTATAAGAAAGCAAGCTGAGCAAGCCAGGAGAAGCAAGCCAGTAAGGAACATCCCTCCATGGCCTCTGCATCAGCTCCTGCTTCCTGACCTGCTTGAGTTCCAGTCCTGACTTCCTTTGGTGATGAACAGAAATATAGAAGTGTAAGCAGAATAAATCCTTTCCTCCCCAACTTGTTTCTTGGTCATGATGTTTTGTGCAGGAATAGAAACCCTGACTAAGACAGTCCTGCCATCTGAAGACTTGACTTCTCCTTTCAATTTTTTGCATTCTCTTTATTGATTTCTCTTTTCTTATTGCTCTCCTTAAGACTCAGATACTCTATTGAATAATAGCAATGAGAGTGGGCACTTGTAGTGTGTATCTGATTTTAAAGAAAATTTCTCCATTAATACAATTTGGGTATATTTTTATTATGCTGAGACATATCCCTTTCATTCTTAATTTCTTCAGGACTTTTTACCAGAAAGACACATTGAGAGGTATTGTCAAATCCCTTTCTGTGTTTATTGAGATGATCATGTGAGTCTTACCTCTTTGTTATAGTACATGCATTGATTGGTAATTATGATTTCTTGGGATAAAACAAACTTGGTCATGATAT